>JANEZZ010003034.1:0-165923 GCA_026122225.1 Heloderma charlesbogerti | reverse complement strand
TTGGCTATTGGTCGGTATAGAAATAAAATGAAATAAATAAATAAATAAATGTTTATAAGCTGGCGGTGGGGGGGGGGAACAAGACAGGATGGATATTCTTAGAGCTTAAGGGATAAGGCCAATAACAGGACACAAATCCTTTCCCCTACCTCATTAAAATGGCCGGGCCAGGCAATGGCTTCCTGCTTAATGGTGAGTTTCAGGTCTGGAGATGCCTGTCTCTCCACACTCCCAATAGTCACTCTAGCATGAGACTCATTGGGAAACATCACCCAATTCACGATATCAAAGTCAGCTGCCAGTTCCCCAGTCTTATCCAGATACAGTCCGCCCATGGAAGCATTAGAAAACTGGATGCCTCGTAAGGAAGTGTGAAGCTAGAATGACAGACAAAACAGCCCACATATAGAAATCAAGAAAATGTAGTCCATATCTTAGGCCCATCACTTTGAGCTGTGATCTTCCATGGTTAGGGCACATCCCATCTGAGCTCACAATGCCATTCTTTGACTGTTCACAGTCACAACTGCAGTTGTCAGAATAATCTGCAATCAATTCAAATCAAAAGGGATCATATTTAAGAGATGACTTTTCCCAAGTTGCACAGATTAGGGAAAAAAGTTGCTGGACTTTTTTGTAGTTGTTTTACGGAGGGGGGGGGTAGGTGCAAGTGCACATTAGTACAAAGTGCATCTTGGCACATGACCAAAATCCTCGTACACAAAAGTGCATCCCATCAATGAGCAGAGGTCAGAAGTAAAGATGCCTGATCATTTGCAGAGATTTTAAAACAAAACCTGCCCATTCCTACTCATAATGAAAATACCGTAATGGTTAAGGAATCTCTGCTCACCTTGGTGGTTAAGCATGTCATGTGGGGCAGAAAACCACATTCCCCATGCGTAGTAAGCCACCCCGACTAACCACCCCTCTGCAAAAATGTTACAGGGCCCGAGGTGACTTATCGTGTCATCTGGCGGACTCCCCAGTGTTTCAACAGGGTCCAGAGGACTTCCAGGCCATGACCATAGAGTCTGCTGGATAGAGTCTCTTCCACTGTGGCAATGCTTTAACTGCCATGGGTTTTCTCTATGGCCAAGTGCTATTTTGGACCCTGGGGAGGACACCAGGAGCCCTTTTCGTGCCACAGAAGATGGGATGCTCACAAAACACATCAAGAAGATAGCCAGATAACAATGGAGAAAGGATGGTTACCAAAAGGAAGATAACATTGGTGGAAAAGCTCATATACCGTCTCGGAATGCCACAGCTCATATACCCTCTCGGAATGTGCATTATCCATGAGGGATGGATGGACTCACCTCTGTCCAAGGCATGGGGGAGGTCCAAAGGCCCCCCACCCAGCCTCCCAGCTTGCCTTGCAAGATCATCCAAGTGAGCTGCCCCACCCGCCTCCACAGGGGTTAACTGCTGGAGTCCTCAGCACACATGGGCCCAGCAAGCAAACCATCCTAGGGATGTACGAATGTTCTGCCATGGATCTCAGAAGACAGAATGCCAGCGCATTCGGCCCACCGAAATCAGAGGCGGAATGGCCCCCCGCCCCGCCGGGATGGGACTTACCTGGGGCGGATCTTTCAAGGAGTGGCGGCTCCGGCGGCAGTTCGGCGGTGGCGGCGGCAGAGGCCAGTCTTCCGACCGGCTGCCGCCGCCATTTCCAAGTAAAAACAAAAACAAAAACGTGATAGGCTATGTAAAGATTTACATAGCCTATCACGGATAAATTTTAAAAAACACCGTGATAGGCTACGTAAGTGTTTACATAGCCTATCACGGCTGATTAAAAACACAACACGTGGGTAGGCTAATGGTGGCGCCCATGGGCACCGCCATTTGCATTCCTTATTTTGGCTCATCTTAGTCTACGTAAACGGCCAGAATTTTGGGGGGGAGGGACGGAGCGCCTCCCCCCCAGCAACAGCATAATCCGCAAACAGGTAAGTGACTTCGTTACATCCCTAATTACCATCGTCTCTTTGCAAGGAGAAGATGGCTAGAGAGGGTGGTGTGCTGAGGCCTCATGCAGACAATGCCAGCTGGTAAAGGCTTCCTTGACAGCCAACAGGGCAAGATGAGGCCTCAGTGCTGTATATAACCCAGCCACACATGCCATCTCCCCCTTGCAAGGAGGAGAGAGTGAGAATGGTTGGGGTGTGTGTGGTGAGAACTCAGGGCTGTTCCCAGCTGCTCAGCGCCCAGCTCTGTCAGGTAGGGATGTTAGAGAATTCCACCATGGATCCCAGGGGGGGCAAATTCCAGTGAATTCGGCCCCCTAGAATCCATGGTGGAGCAGAGCCCCCCACCCCTCCACCCCACGAAAGCCCCGTGAAACAGAGCCTACCTGGCTGCAGCTCTGGGTCCGGCGATGGCTCCGATGGCTGCCGGGCTGCTGCGGCCGCAAATATCGGCTGTCGTGGCAGCTGCCATTTGCATCCCTATGCCAGCCCATGATAGGGAACATATATATTTACATAGCCTATCCCGGCTAAAGCAGGGATGCGAATGTCTTCCCCTACGCCATTTGCACCCCTGCTTTAGCTGTGATAGGCTACATAAATATTTACGTAGCCTATCACGGGCTTGTGTAGGAACGCAAAAGTCATCCCCTATGCAGGACGCCATTTGCGTCTGCACCAGCCTGGCAGGGCTGGAGGCCTCGCTGTTGGCTGGCCTGGCTGGTGGCTTCACAGCCTGGCCACAGAGCGGAGCCAACCGGGCAGGATTCCAGGGGAAGGAATGGATCACCTCGCCCCCATCGAGGATTCTGTGGGGAGAAACGGATCGCCTCCCCCCACCTGTGGAACCCAGCGGAGCCAGGTAAGCGGGGTTTCGTACACCCCTACTGTCAGTGCCACATGGCTCGGCGAGCGGAGTCAAAGGGGCTGGGTGAGGGGAGTCTGCTGGCCTCCCAGATGAAGGTGGGTGCTTGTGACATCCCAATTTACCACAGGCTGCACCCACCTGGTCATACCCCATCCTCCACAGCTAGCTTATATTCGGAGGACATGTAAGCAGGGGCACATTGCTGCAAACTCCCTTGGCACTTCATAAGACCACGATCAGAGAAATGGATCCCAATGGGTCTTCTACAACAAAAACATTAAGTTGACTGCAAAGTCAAGAGATTGTATCCTGATGGTGCTTCAGAAAACAACAACAACTGGTTCTCGATGGGCCTGGGGCTTCATTTGTAAGGGATTTTTGGAGGAGGGAAGCTACTTGAGCATGTAAAGGTGGCAGAAAACAGGGTCTACTGCCTGCCTGCACTGCCATACAGAGGGAAGAATTATCTGCTCTAACCCACGTTTGATCGTCTTCATCATGCGTCTTTATGGAAGTGTTGCCAAAGGAAAAGGGAATACCTGCCAGGGCTGCAGCCTTTGATGTTCCCGCCATTCTCCATCACCCACCATCAACATCCGCTTGGGTCGGGATGAATATGCAGCATGTAAGGCATGGGCCACAGCTTGGATGCTGCTATAAGTTACGTAGCTGTCCTGAGACAGGGCTCTTTCAATCTCCTCCTGGGGCAGCATTGCCTGTTTCTCTTTCTCTCTGCAACCTGTCCAAATTTTCATCGACAAAACATGCATTGAACTGAAACACTTAAAGGTTTCATCCCAAAACAGTTCCAGAGAAGAGGAGAATGGCTCATAGTAGTCATATTTTGTCATAATTTTAGTCTTCATTATGAAGGACAAAGAACCGTGGAGGAAGTGGAAGTAAGAAGGTTCAAGAGACAAGTTGAAGTTGATGTCCTGAAAAGCTGGCGTGATCCAGAGTTTTGCCCCAGTTGGTTTCTTTTCGAGTGTTCTTTGTAGCAAAATCAACGGAAAACAGCCATAGTGGGAGTCCGCATAGTAAACAATTACCTTCACTTCTTTCCCCAAGAAAGAAAGGTCGATCTGGAATATGTAATTTAAGAAATGTCGTCGTAGTCTTTTGGAGAAAGCAACACAAATTCCACTTCTGATCATCAGGGGTGTCAAGGCACCTAGGAACCTCTCCCCATTCTCAGTGTCTGGAGCAAAGAGACCGACCCACATCCATCGGAAGAACAGGAGCAGCTGGACGATCCCCGGGTACTGGGTTTCTTCCTTCGGGGCCATGCGGTAGACAAAAGGGAACTGACTTCTGTCATTAGCAACAGGAGTAGCAATGCCATAACTGATCTAGGGAGCAAAGTAAAGTCAGAGACGGTAGTTTAGTATCAGTTTGTTTTCTGGATGAAGGTCAAATAATTTTGGCTAAAATAGAAGGATGATTATGTGCCCTGCATTGGGTTCCATAAAGAGGAAAAAAGGCAGGATATAAATGAAATGAATGAATGAATGAATGAATGAATGAATAGTATCTAAATCAATGCCTGTCAGTATGAGGCAGAATATGTGGACAGGGAGTGCAAAAATATCTCAAGCTCCATTTGTGGTGCAGCCCAAGAGGAACACTGGGGTCCTGTACATGCATTCAAAACACTGTAGAGTGATACACTTCAGGAACCAATCAATGACCTGCTCGCTGCCTTGCGTGAGGAAACTGAAAAGGGTAGATTTACCCTCGCCCCCAACTATGTTCTAGATTCTGTTTGGGGAGCACACAGGAGCCTTATTCAAGAATTAAAGCAATCAAGGGGCCACATGAGAACCAAAGAAACCCACTTTGTGTTTTGACCTGGTTACAGGACCGAATCAGCCTTGGTTGCTCTGCTGGATGATCTATATCAAGAGAGGGACAGGGGGAATGCCACTGTGCTAATTCTGCTCCATCTCTCATCGGCTTTGGGTACCATGGACCATGGCTCCTGCTGGATCGATGCTGTGGGAAGGGCAGCAGAAGACGTGGCTTACAATGGTTTCACTCAAACTATGGGGCTGATTTGAGGGAGTAATGTTGGGTGTCCATTTCTTGACCCCTTGGCAGTTGAGTTACAGGTTTCCACAGGGCACCATCTTGTCCCCAATATCGCTCAACATCTGTATGAATTCACTGGGAGTAGTCATGAGGGGATTTGGAAGAGGACGGAAGCCCTGTGGGTCACTGGTTCCCAAGTCCAGGAGATAGGGCCATTGCCTCTTCTGGATGGGGCTGCACTCCCCTTCAAAGATCAGGTTTGTAATCTGGGGGGAGTCCTACATCCATCGTCCCTGCAGGCCCACGTGGCCCATGCAGCTTGGAGTGTCTTTTGCCAACTTCAGCTGGTTCGCCAGCTCCGGCCTCTCCTGGATGGGGTAGCTTGTTCACCATGGTACAGGTGCTAATAACCTAAAGACTGGATTACTGCCATGCACTCTATGTGGGGCTGCCCTCAAGGCTCCTCTGAAAGCTGGCGATAGTTCAGAATTCAGGAGCTCGGCAGTTGTCGGTAGGGATGTACGAAAGTCACTTACCTTTTCCAAGATGATTCCCAGTGGGAGGGAGGTACGGAAATCCTAACACAGCTGGCTTTGCTCTGCAGAGACTCAACAGAGCCGCCAGCTAGGTTCATTCACAGGCACACAGAGCCTGCGGATGCAAATGGTGGTGGCTATGGTGGCCGCCCTTTGCGTTCCTGTTTTTTTGCCGTGATAGGCTATGTCTAGTACAGCTTCCATGGTCTCCTGCCATCCCTGCCCCCAGGGATGCCTGGTCTCCCATCCCAGAGCTCCACCACTGCCATGACTCACCTCCAACACACACTCCAGAGAACCATTATGCCCAGGAGGCACAGGGACTGAAGCGCGAGAGCTGAGCCCAAGCAGTGCTCAGCTCTCCTTTCTATGCACCTGGCCTCCTGTCCGCTCCCCATTCACACCTGTGGGATTTTGTAGATGCTCGACATGGAGGAAATGTGGAAGGAGAGGTCCGATTCAGCCCCTTCAAGGATGGCCAGCAGGTGATTCTTCCTCCCGCAGCTGTAATGTGGCATGTTGCTTTCAACCCCAGCAAGGAGCTGCAGCATGGCGTAGGAGGTGGCTCTTCCATTGAAGAAGGACTTGTAGATGTTGTAGCCCAGGGTGATGTTGGGTAAGAGCCTGGGGTTCCGGTTGATCTCCTGAATGGCAAACATGAAGGACAGGATGTGCCAGTGCTTTGTAGCATGGAAACTGCAAAAAATAAACAAAAATTAAATGCAATGCCTTGTTCTGTCGTTCTCCTTTGAACAAAGACAAATCTCAGTTTCTTTCTTTTATACCCTCAAATTCTTTTTCATGCTTTTTCAATCCCAGTAGAGGCAATCATCACATAATGCTTTGGACATTCATAGGAAGCAGCAAACATACCTGTGTTGCAAGGTAATTCAATATCCATTTACCTGATGAAAGGAAAGATGGAGATATTTGTACCACATTGCTTGAGCGGGGATGTTGGCAGATTGCAAGGAACAAGGACATAAGTGTCTGTCTGACTATACTTAGATAGGTAATCTCTCTCTCTCTCTCTCTCTCTCTCTCTCTCTCTCTCTCTCTCTCACACACACACACACACACACACACACACATACACACACACACACACACACGTCTCTTTTGTTAAGGCTTATCAGTAGAAACAATCATTCTGTCATGTAGAATCCTAATAGGGGTGGGGTATCATTCAGAATAGTTTCACCAATGTTTTTGAAAATTACAGGTGCCAGAAGAAGTGTTGTGTTTACATGCCATGAAATTTCCAGGTCTATTGATGAACTATGGGGAGAGAAACAGCAGTATAAAGAGAAAAAGCAAGCAAGCAAATGAACAAACCCCTCTCTCTGTCCAGAGCGACTTTGAGAGTTTTTACCAAGAATCTTTTTTGGATCTGAGTTTGTGGAGAAAAAACAAAACTTTTTTTTGTTTGTTTTAAGTATAAAACATTGATGCTTTCCTATTCCACATGTAGTGGGGATGGTGGAAAACTTTTTTAAAAATAATGCTTTTAATTTGTATGCATGTCAATAGGATCTCCTGTCACTTTTTGATTTTGGATGTTGAGGAGGAAGGGGAGAATACCTGCAGCCATTGTAGGCCTTGTTTTCATTTTCTTTTCTGCATCATGCCAAATTTTCTGGTGTTTGAGAGGGAAATCAATACGGCCACAACCATTTAAAAAAAAAAAATTTGTTTGTTTGTTTTTTTACTGGAAATGGTGGCGGCAGCTGCAGGTCGGAAGACCGGGGGCAGCCGCTGCCGAACAGCCGCCGAACTGTGGCCGGAACCGCCGCCACCAGGGAGATTCTCCAAAGGTAAGTCCTGTCCTGGGGTTCCGGGGGGGGGGCAGACCATTTTGCCACCCATTTTGGGGGGTCGAATGCACTGGCATTCAGCCTCCCCGAGATTCGTGGCAAAATTCTCTGACATCCCTATGAAAAATGTGTGGAGGGACATGTAGTGGGTATGTACTGACCAATCAAATGATGGTAAAGTAGGCTGGCATATTTAAAAGTAAGTAAATGCTTGACGAAATGCTAATTTCAGGTCTTCTGTGTGCACCCGTGTGGGCATGGGCATGCATGGGTCCACGGGTCTCCTTCTTCCTGCCTTTATCTTTCTGTGTGTTTCAAGGGATTTCATTTATGGTTTGAGTTCAGCTTCACTCTCTCCTTTCCCCAAAATTATCTTTAAATCACTTCTCTTTTAGCTTTGCAACTTTTGTTACTGAATATTACCCATAGAGACTTAAAAGTGAGTAATATGGGAAGGGGATGTCAAAGATTAACTATGCCCTCTTGTCCATGTTGTTTCAGTATGTATAAATAAAAATAACAATGTTTTTTATTATTACCTACATAGACCTTATAGTGTATACAGTATTTGAAGTGTTACGTGCTCGGGAACGTCGCCTCAAAGAAAAGCTGTGTCCCACTCACTTTTACTCACTGGAAATCACATCAAAGTGGAAACTGAAAACGAAGCACACTTCAACGCTTCTAGAAGGAAGAGCATTTTTCCAGCTGGTACTCACACAACCTGCACAACCTTAAAAGGAGGGTTACAGGCACTTGCTTTTGCCATCTTAGCTCACTGCAGACAGGATATTCAAAAAACACAGCCCCTCAGCTCAGCTTGGTGCCCCCGAATGCTCAAATTGCCCCCAGCACCCCCTTGCTACCTGGAAGATCATGTCCTCCCATATACACTTGCCTAGACCCTGAGATCAGCTTTAGCCATCTCGCTCCAGAAGCCCCCACCAAAGGAAGCAAGGTGAGTGGCTAGAATAACCAGGGCCTTTTCTCCTGTGGCATCCCAGTTGTGGAGGAGAAAATTGGGTGAATTGTATTCTCGTATAACCAGAGGTTTGGGGCAGGGGGAGTAGTTTCTATTTCTTATATTGAGAAAATGCCTCAACAGACCAGGCTGAATCTTCCTAGTGGAGGAGAAGTGTATCTGAGGATTGCCTGTGGCAATTTTGAAGTAGAACTGGTCAGAAATTGCTTCTTTCTAAGAGGTTAAATTTTGAAAAGTGAGCTCCTGCAGTTTGACAGATTGTGTTCCTTCTTGTTTTTTCCCACTTGACTTACATGGGCTACTTTGGAGGATCATTTCTCCTGTTCGTACAGCAAAAACAGTCTGCAAAACAGTTTGTCCTCTTAGGAAGGAAGAAGGTGTAGAATATACTATGCCTCAGAAAACTATAAGGCATTTCTAGGTGTTTACCCCATTTTAAGACGGCATTCAAATAGAAAAGAATTTCCACACCAGCCACTCAGCCAGTCTGGAATATGAACCAGTCCTTACTATCATGAAGGATGTCAGAGACACAGGGAACATTAGATCTTACAGACTGAGCCAGAAACTTCATCATTCTGCCATCATGATGGAAGCACAATGATACGTCCATAGGTATAGCAAATGCAGCAGAGTTCTCATGCTCAAGGACTTCACTGACCTGCCAGTTCTCAGTAGTGCATGGGTAAACATTGAGTAGCAGGTTAGTGAGTGACTCCAGCAAGGTGCAGCCCAGTGTGCTGTTGAGCCATAGTGGCCTCATCGGTGTCAAGGATGTACCCTCCTTTGCACTGCAGAGATTCACTCCCATCGTCTTTACTTTCCACTCACTTCATGAGATTAATGGTGGAGATTAAAAGTAAACTGTAGCCAAGTAGGGGTCAGAGTTCAAAAAGTCTTTAGCAGCTGTTCCAAGGTGTATGAATATTTAATGTGTTAATTAAAATGCTTTTGAGCCTGCACATCAGAACAATGATCACAATGATGTACAGACCAGAAGAATAAAACCTTGTAGAAGAAGAGCAACTAATAACAAATGAAATTAGCATTCAGTCGAATGGAACAAGTCTTCACTAAAATCACGCTATGTACTAGAAGGGCATCATGAGGTATTTCAGGCTGAGCATTAGTGAATGGCCCATGACCATAAGGGATTCCCATGATGTTTTACACTAGGAGCAACAGTCATTCATGAAGCCTTCTTCTCTTACCTACGCGTGGAATGTTTTGCTCAAGGGGTTTAAGAGAAAAGAAGAGAGAAGGAAAATAGGGCTGGGAGGACTATTCGGCATATTCAAGGAGTTGCCCTAGGGAACTCCCATTCTTCTGATCTTGCCTACCTTCCTGAATGGAGATGGTTCGTTCCGCACATGGAGCGCAAGCATAGCAGCATGATGGCTGTCCTTCTTGGACCTCCTTGTAGTATCCACGGCGACAGCTCTCAGTGCATCTGGAATGTGGCACGGTCTAGCAAAAAGGGAAGGAGCATCCAGGAAAACAGTGTTCTGAATATTTGTGCCTATGGCAATGAGTCCTACAATTTAGCCAGGACCCAACAGGGTTTCTAGCACTTGTGACTCTAAGTGAAGTAGAAGTGTTCCCAGGTCCTTGTTTCAGGGAATCACTATTTATGCATCAGAACATGGCATGGAGGTTTTTGGTCTCTCCTCTTCCCTTTTTTGATCTTCAGTGGCAGGGCAGAAGGCAAAGGAAGGATCGGAGACCTCATGGCCCAGCTGGAGATGGAAAGGCATTTTAAGGAGCGGGGTACCTGATGGATTTATATCCCCCAAACAGGGATGTACGAAAGTCAGTTACCTTTCCACAGATTATGTTCATGGTGGGGGGGAGGCATTCCATCCCTCTCCTCAGAATCCTTTATGGGGGGGAGGTGATCTGGTCCTCCCCCCGGAATCCTCAACGGCCGGCTGTGATCCACGGCGGCTCTGCGGATCAGCCGGCCAGGCCAAGGCCAGAGCCATCCGCAGCCGTATTTCTGGCCGCAGAGGGCTCTGGGTAAAAAAAAATAATAATGCGTACACAAATGGCAGTGGCTGCGGGCTATGTAAATAAAAAAAGAAAATGACTAGACTGCAAATGGCGGCAGCAGCAGCCGTTCGGAAGACCAGCCACCGCAACCGCGGGCTCCGCAGCCAATGCCAGACCGCCACCGCCCGGAACAACTGGCCCAGGTAAGTCCCATCCCGGGGTGATCACTGTTTTATACTTCTGGATGGTTCTGACTAAAACCCAGAAGTCTCCACTGTACCAACCCACAGAATACATGGAACTGAATGAATAAAAGCACTACGTAAAAACCAACCATTCAACACAAAAGGATCACAACATGAAAATCCCATTCAAATAATAGAAAGGCCTCTTGAAACAGAAAGGACTTCCTGCTTGAGACTCATGGCAGACCAACATCTCCAGGGATGTTGCCACACCACAAAATGCCTTCCTGCCATTTGTCACTAGTAGGGATGTACGAAAGTCACTTACCGTTACGCAGGGGTGCTTCGCGGTGAGGTGGAGGCGCTTCGCTTCTCCCCCCAAAGTTCAGGCGAGGGGGGGGAGGAATCCTGCCTCGCCCGGCTGAAATTCAGGCTGGGGAGAAGCGCCCTATCTCCCTGGCCGCAAAAGAAAAAGTAAAAAAAAAACACAAAACTTTGGAAATCTAGCCGTGATAGGCTACGTTAATTGTTACGTAGCCTATCATGTTATTTATTCATTTTCTTTTTACACTTTACTTTGTAATGGCGGTGGCCATTGTTCAGAATTCAGGAGCTTGGCTGTTGTCGGGAGATGACTCTCTTCAGCATACTACCTTTGCTGTGGGTACTTCACTACCTGCCTATTTGATAAAAAGGTAAAGGTAAAGGTGTCCCCAACCAGTAGTGTCCGACTCTAGGGTGCGGTGCTCATCCCCGTTTCTAAGCCGAAAAGCCAGCGCTGTCCGAAGACGCTTCCGTGGTCATGTGGCCGGCATGACTGAACACCGAGGTGCACGGAACGCTGTTACCTTTCCCGCCGAGGCGGTACCTATTTATCTACTTGCAATTTCTTGCTTTCGAACTGCTAGGTTGGCAGGAGCTGGGACTGAAGACGGGAGCTCACTCCGTCACACAGCACTTGGGTCTCGAACTGCTGTCCTGCCGACCTTCCAGTTTGCAGTTCAGCATCTTAGCCACTGAGGTCCCTGCCTATTTGATACCAGGTCAGATTTAAGGGGTTATTTATTAGTGTACAAAGAGCTAAACAAATTGCGACCAGGATACCTGCCACAGCATCAATACAATCCAGTTGTATTGTAATTATTTTTCTTTCTCCCACTCTCTCTCTCTTCTTTAAAAAATAATTTTTAACATGGAGTTTTATTCTTTTACCATATCTTGTATCTTTTATTGTTCACTACTCTGGAATCTGTTTAGATGTGTAGTGAAATATAGATGTAAATGAATAAATACAGAAATGAATACAGAAATAAATAAATAAATAATAAATGCGCTACAGGGCTATGCCTCCAACAGAGAGATGGGTGACATCATACCTTCTGGGGCAGAATCTTGGCAGTAGTCATGCGGGGGCTGCAAAACCTGCTGGGGAGGGTTCTCGTTCCTGTCAGCCACTACTGTTTTCTGCAACATCTGCATCGGAGAGCCTTTCAAGACATGATTAAAGGTGCCATCCTATACAGATAGACGGGCACTCAGACCTCCACTGAAGTCAGAGGCAACCTCCGATCCAATGCAGGGCAGAACCAGTGCAAACAAGGGATGCCTGGTGTCCCATCCCAGAGCTCCACCGCTGCCATGACTCACCTCCACACACTCCAGAGAACCATTATGCCCATGAGGCACAGGGACTGAAGAGCGAGAGCTGAGCCCAAGCAGGGCTCAGCTCCCCTTTCTATGCACCTGGCCTTCTGTCCGCTCCCCATTCACACCTGTGGGGTTTTGTAGATGCTCGACATGGAGGAAATGTGGAGGGAGAGGTCCGATTCAGCCCCTTCAAGGACGGCCAGCAGGTGAGTCTTCCTCCCGCAGCTGTAGTGTGGCATGTTGCTTTCACCCCCAGCAAGGAGCTGCAGCATGGCGTAGGAGGTGGCTCTTCCATCAAAGAAGGACTTGTAGATGTTGTAGCCCAGGGTAATGTTGGGTAAGAGCCTGGGGTTCCGGTTGATCTCCTGAATGGCAAACATGAAGGACAGGATGTGCCAGTACCTTGTATCGTGGAAACTGCAAAACAGTAAATAAGAACAAAATTCAATGCCTCATGCTGTCGTTCTCCATTGAACGAAAACAAATCTCAGTTTCCTTCTTTTATACCCCCAAATTCTTTTTCATGCAATTGAAATCTCAGAAGAGCCGATCATCACATAATGCTTTGGATGTTCATAGGGAGCGGCAAATGTACCTGTGCTGCAAGGCGCTGGCAGATTTCAGGGATCAAAGATCTAGCTGTCTGTCTGTATATATTTAGACAGATAATCTCTCTCTCTCTCTCTCTCTCTCTCTCTCTCTCTCTCACACACACACACACACACACACACATACACACACACAAACACGTGCCTTTTGTTAAGGATTATCAGTAAAAATAATGTTTTTGAAATTTACTGGTGCCAGAAGAAGTGTTGCGTTTACATACCATCAAATTTCCAGATCTATTGGTGAACTATGGGGAGAGAAACAGCAGTATAAGAGAAAAAGCAGACAATCCCCTCTTTCTGTCCAAAGTCACTTGGGCAATATGTATCAACGACCTTGTTTGGATCAGAGTGGGGGGGGAGCATTTTTTTAAGGCTAAAACATTGATGATTTCCTATTCCTCACGTTTTGGGGATGGTGGAATACTTAAAAAAAAACACCTCTTTTTAACATGTATGCAAGTCACCTTCAGCCCTTGTAGGCTTTGTTTTCATTTTGTTTTCCGCATCATGCCATGTTTTCTGTTTTCTGAGAGGGAAATCAAAACGGCCAGAGCCATTTTAAAAAAAAAAGTTCCCCAATTTGCCAAGGATATCACTAAAAACAAAAATGTCTGGAGGGACATGTAGTGAGTATATACTGACCAATCAAATGATGGTAAAGTAGGCTGGAGTATTTAAATGGAAGTAAATGCTTTGAAGAAATGCTAATTTCAGATCTTCTGTGTGCACGCGTGTGCCTGAGCATGCACATGCACGGGCCTGCAGGTCGGCTTCTTCCTGCCTTTATAGTTCTCAGTGTTTCAAGTAGGGATGGACGAAAGTCCCTTACCTGATCCCGCAGCTTGCTTCGTGGTGGGGGGGAGGCGCCCCATCCCTCCGGCCGAAATTCTGGCTGGGGGGAGGTGCCCTGTCCCTCCGGCCACGAACCTCGTCTCCTGCCAGGACGCAAATGGCAGCGGCCGTAGCCACCACCGTTTGCCTCCCTGCTGTCAGCTGTGATAGGCTACGTAAATCTTTACGTAGCCTATCACGGCTGACTTTGGGTGGGGGGAAAGCCCGTACACAAATGGCGGCGCCCATGGGCAATGCAAATAGCGTTGCTCTTATTATTGCAGTAATCTAGGTAAATGTTTATGTAGACTACATGTGCCCAAATAACGAATGCAAATTTTCTCTTTTTTTTGCAAAGTCAGTCATGATAGGCTACGTAAATCTTTACGTAGCCTAGCCTATCACGTTTGTTGTTCTTGTTTTTTTCACCTTGGAAATGGCGACGGCGGCAGCCGGTCGGACGACCGTACGCTGCCACCGCCGAACCACCACCAAACAGCCTCCGGGAGCTGCCAGTGCCAGGGGCATTCGACAAAGGTAAGTCCTGTCCCGGGGGGGGGGGCAGGCAGACCATTTTGCCACTGATTTCGGGGGGCCGAATGCGCTGGCATTCGGCCTCCCGGAGATTCGTGGAGAAATTCTCCAACATCCCTAGTTTCAAGGGATTTTAATTCTGGTTTGGATTCAGCTTCACTCTCTTGTTTTCCCCAAAGTATCTTTAAATCAATTCTCGTTTAGCTTTGCAACTTTTGTTACTGAATATCACCCACATAGACTTAGAACTGAGATTCACTTTTACTCACTGGAAATCACATCAAAATGGAAACTGAAAACGAAGCACACATTAACACTTCTTGAAGGAAGAACTTTTATCTAGCTGGTACTCACACAACCTGTAGAACCTGAAAAGAGGGTTACAGGCATTTGCTTTTGCCATCTTAGCATACTGCAGACAGGATATTCAGAAAACACAGCCCCTCAGCTCAGCTTGGTGATCCCAAATGCTCAATCTGCCCCCCGGCAACCCCCTTTCTACCTGAAGATTCATCTGCTCCCATATACACTTGCCCAGACCCTGAGATCAGCTTTAGCCATGTCGCTCCAGAAGCCCCCGCCAAAGGAAGCAAGGTGGGTAATAAGACAAGGGCTTTTCTCCTGTGGCATCCCAGTTGTGGAGGAGAAACTTGGGTGCATCGTAATCTCTTATAACCAGAGGTTGGGGGTGGGGAGAGTAGATTCTACTTCTTATATTGAGAAAATGCCTCAACAGACCAGGCTGAATCTTCCTAGTGGAGGAGAAGTGTATCTTAGGATGGCCTGTGGCAATTTTGAAGTAGAACTGGTCAGAAATTGCTATTTTCTAAGAGGTTAAATTTTGAAAAGTGAGCTCCTGCAATTTGACAGATTTTGTCTGTTCTTGTTTTTTCCCACTTGAGTTACATGGGCTACTTTGGAGGATCATTTCTCCTGTTTGAACAGCAAAAACAGTCTGCAAAACAGTTTGTCCTCTTAGGAAGGAAGAAGGTGTAGAACATACTATGCCTCAGAAAATGATAAGGCATTTCAAGGTTTTTACTCCATTTTAAGCCTGCATTCAATTCTGGAATATGAACCAGTCCTTAATCGCATGAAGGATGTTAATGGTCTTAAGCCATGTTAGATTCAGGGGGAGGAGGGGGGAGAAAAAGAGATCTACATCTTAATAACACAAGAGGTGTAGCTCGGTGCTGATGATCTGCAGCCGTATATTTGATATACATGGATATAGATGGACAAAATTTGGAGACCCATTATACAGATTCTTAATTCTCCTATCACAAATAACCTAAATGAACAGATCACCAAAAAGATAACCAAGGGCTTTGGTTCATTGCCATCCCAGAAGCCTTTTCTCCATTATTGGGAATCTATGCACAAAACACATAATGAACTAAACTGGTGTTTGGCTTGAATCTCTTCTAATGCAGGAGCAACCACAGGCTTCTGCAGTCTTGATTCAGAGACTTGATGACAGGAACTACACTCCTGCCCAGCAGAACCTGTTCCCCCAGTGACCCCATGTGAATGTGATGCTGCCTAGTTCTGGCACTTCACCCTCTTCTTTGATGTCTCCTCAGAATAAACAGGGCTATCAAGCATCCATTCATGCAAGACTTAATCTTTTACCAGCAGCTGCATTTCAGGGGAGGTTTTGGGAAACTCCATTCCAAAGCAGATCGTGTCTGTGTAAGGCAGGAGTCCCTGCAACTCTGACCCAAGGACTCTTTCATTGTAATTTTTATTCTGATTAGAGAAGACATATGCTGTATGCTCTGCTGACTAATTCCCAGGGCATTCTGAGGAAAGATTGGTCATTCACTGTCTTGGGAAAAGTCAGATATGTCAACAAAGAGGTGGCTAATTATTTTCTAATCATCATGCATATAAACTCTCAGCTGATTGTATGAGCTAAACTGAAGAAACGGTATCCCTGTGTCCTGATATTACATCTTGTATTTTATCTAGAATGGGTCTAACGCCCATTACACACACACACACACACACACAAACGTGGTTTCTTCAGAAGTAAATCCCTCAGAGTGCAGTAGGATTTACAGTCACATGCTGTGGTGGATGAGGAAGAAAGGTGCTCAGCCTTAAGAACTATGGCCCTGTAATTATTCCAGGGCCTGTATGAGGCCCTGGAATAATTACCTGTATGAGGGTCCTGGAATAATTGAACCTGTACGAGGGTCAAGAAGCAACAGTAAGAACCAGACATGGAACCACCGAGTAGTTCAAAATTGGGAAAGGAGTACGACAAGGCTGCATATTGTCACCCTGCTTATTTAACTTATATGCGGAGTACATCATGAGAAATGCCGGGTTGGATGAATCAGAGGTCGGAATTAAGATTGCTGGGAGAATTATCAACAACCTCCGATATGCAGACGATACCACCCTAATGGCAGAAAGTGAAGAGGATCTAAAGAGCCTCTTGTTGAGGGTGAAAGAGGAGAGTGCAAAAGCTGGTTTGAAACTCAACATTAAAAAAACGAAGATCATGGCATCTAGCCCCATCATTTCCTGGCATATAGAAGGGGAAGAAATGGAAGCAGTGACAGATTTTACTTTCTTGGGCTCCAAGATCACTGCAGACGGTGACTGTAGCCATGAAATTAAAAGACGCTTGCTCCTTGGGAAGAAAGCCATGGCCAACCTAGACAGCATGGTAAGAAGCAGAGACATCACCTTGCCGACAAAGGTCCATCTAATCAAAGCTATGGTTTTCCCAGTAGTAATGTATGGCTGTAAGACCTGGACTATAAGGAAGGCTGAGCGCCGAAGAATTGATGGTTTCGAACTGTGGTGCTGGAGAAGACTCTTACGAGTCCCCTAGACTGCAAGGAGGTCAAATCAGTCCATACTAAAGGAAATCAATCCTGAGTGCTCATTGGAAGGACAGATACTGAAGCTGAAGCTGAAATATTTTGGCCACCTAATGCGAAGAGAAAACTCTCTGGAAAAGACCCTGATGCTGGGAAAGACTGAAGGCAAAAGGAGAAGGGGACAGCAGAGGATGAGATGGCTAGATAGCATCACTGATGCAATGAATATGAACTTGAGCACGCTCCGGGAGAGAGCGCAGGATAGGAAGGCCTGGCGTGCTATGGTCCATGGGGTCACAAAGAGTCGGACACGACTGAATGACTGAACAACAACAACAGTTATTCCAGACAGGGAACCTCTATGTGGATATTTGCATTTGGACCACTCCCCAGCTCCAGCCTGAGTCTTATCACAACATTTAAAAGCAAAGAGGCTGCTGGTTCTTTTGGCTGAAGCAATGCAAGGGAACCCCATGGAACCAGTCATACATGTGCGTACTGAACTAAATGATGCCTTCACTTTAATGAAGCTCCGAATTCTTCTTCAAAAAGTGCAGAGTGGGAAAAGTCAGGAGAGCAATTTTTCAGGGATGACCAGAGATACCAGAAAAGATGGACAGTCTCATGCAAATGGGAACAACCGCAGTGCGGGTTTGGAAGCATTAGATCATCAGCATCACTTACTTCACAACCCTGGTTAAAAGGGACTCAGAGAAAACATATGGTTCGTTGCACATGAAATACTGTGAAGACAGGACTCCACTGATGAGGTAGTCTCCTGGCCAGTAATAATAGGACCCTAACTCTTGCTCCTTCTCCTGAGTCCTCAGGCAGTCTGTATCCTGCAGTTGACCAGCCGCATAAGGAAGCAGGAGCAACAACAGCAGCAGCAACGGTATCATTCTGGGTCTGCCTGCCTCTTGCAGTTCCTCCTTTTGACTGGTCCTTTCACCTCCACAGCCAGCTAATCAGAAGATGTGAGAAAAGTCTTGCAAGATAGAGGCTGCAATGTCTTTACAACAATATCCAATTCTGAGCCATAGGCAGCGGTGGGAGGTGATGTACTAAACTATACCACCGGTATGGCCATCTCAGCCTGTCAGAAATCTGAGCCCAGGTTCTCGGGAGCACAGGAGATATTTTATGCACCATGTTTTTCAGGCACGGTGCAGGAGGGTTCCTGGAGCTGCCTTTCATTCTGATGTTTACATTGTTAGTCTCCAAGGAAAAGAGGAAGCAAAACATCTCTGGAGCTTTGGCAAGGCTCAGAATAGATCACTATGTTTATGATAATGATCAGAGCAAGCTTCACAGCTGCAACTTCATGGATTTTCTGAGTGCCTCGAGGCGAGCTGCAGAACTGGGGAAAAACATGTTTGTGAGAAGTCACACAGGCAGCTCCATCTTCTGGTTGTCCAGGGGGAAAGGTGAGCCTGGCCTGGCCTGTATGGGAAAAACTCACACAAAAGGGCCAAGATCAAGAACATCTCTTTGCATGCATACCAGTGCTCGGCAACACATGTCGCTCCAGATATTCCTGGAATGCATGTTCATCAGCCCTAGCTGGCATAGCCCATGGGGAGGAATGATGGGAGTTGCAGTCCGAGAACATCAGGAGGGCCACATCTTCCCCATTCCTAATGCGCAAGAAATACAGTCAGGATTACCAGTGATCAAAGAACGAATGGTGGTTTCCATACAACGGAAGGATCTCCCCCTATTAGTACTTCCAGTGAGCTCATCAGAACTGTGCATCATCTTGTTTGGGAAGAACTAAATTATATTCAACAAACTGGTTAGTTATGACCCCAGTTACCAGAGAAAAATGAAATGTAAAGATAGGTACATTCACTGACCTGCCAGTTCTCAGTAGCGCATGTGTAAACATTGAGTAGCAGGTTAGTGAGTGACTCCAGCAAGGTGCAGCCCAGTGTGCTGTTCTCTGCTCGATCCAGGAGAGCCATAGTGGCCTCCTCAGTGTCAAGGATGGCCGTAGCTTGGAGGCTCATCTGACCACAAAGTGCTCATCTGAGGCTAAACTCAGCCTGCAAGTGGGGGGGGGGTAGTGAAAACTTTCTGCCATGGCAGCTGGGAGTTGATGATTCAGCAGTCAAAAGCCAGGCCCTGCCGTGCTCACAAACCTTAACTCTGTTGCCGATAGTGAAAAATGTCAGAGTTGGTCGCAGGATGCAGGCTGAAAGGCACAGCCTGCCTCCCATGCCTGGGTTGGTTTCAGATATTGACGGATGCAAGGTGGGACAGAGCTTGCCTGCCTTTTGAGGTGGGGTGGAAGCATCCAGGCCACGCCACAAAGCACCTTCTCTAGGCGCTGGAAGGATGGAATTGGTGCAGCAGCATGAGTTTCACTGGGACTCGTGGTTCACCTACTGGTTGCTGTCACCAGTAAGCATTTCCTGCCTAGGGATGGTAGTAATGCGTGGAATATATAAATGTTGTTTTGTTAAATGCAACAGCTCAAGACTTCGTTTCTGAGCAATAAATAAACTTCAACTAGCTAACTTTTAACTGCAGGTATCTCTTAATCCCTTCATGATTTCTTTGCCGGCTGTATGTTACTGGCATATCATAGTACCTTGGCCTGCACCTCTGATTATACAGGTGTACAGAGACTTTTGTGTGTGTTCATATTTGCTTCCACTCCAATTTGCAATAGATGGTTTAATTAAAATTGACTTTTTGATATTAAATATAAACATTTATAGTATAGTATTAGAGAAAATAGCCTAATTCTTTTCTTCTTCTTTTTAAGATTTATACAGAACCTCC
Organism: Heloderma charlesbogerti; assembly: GCA_026122225.1. Lineage (NCBI taxonomy): Eukaryota > Metazoa > Chordata > Lepidosauria > Squamata > Helodermatidae > Heloderma > Heloderma charlesbogerti. The sequence goes on along the minus strand of JANEZZ010003034.1, from coordinate 146,301 downwards.
TGACTTTGAATTATAGTGAAAATCATGGTTATCTGTGGAATCTGCATGTCAAGAGCCTTCCAATGAAGTGTGTTTCAAGAGAATCTCTCAACAGGAAGGAAGCCAAAAAGGGATGGCCAAACTACTCCCAACTAGCAAGTAGAGAGATACACACAAATGCGGACACAAATGCCCACACACAATTTTCTAGTTATCAGAGCAGGCCTCTTCTGAGTCTACATGGTGTCCATTGGCAGTTGCCCAGTCCCTGTGCCCTGTCCTGTTCCACTACTGATGTCCACCATGAACCTCCCTCAATTTCCCCTCTGTCCAGCAGTGGCCTCCACAATTTCTGAGTGGATGGAGTAACCATGCAGAAAGGTAATGAAACGGGCAAAGGTGAAAGCACAGATAAGCAGACAGAGGTCAAAACACAGTTGGGCAGTCAGATATATCTTACATAGTCCATAAGCATAGTCAAGAAAAAAAAAAAGGTTCAGTAACACCAAGGATCCATCAGAGGCCAAGGTCCACGAGGCAAGACAGAGGGCACAGAACCTGAAGGAACACCATAGTTTCTAGCACTCGCTAGCAGACACTGAAATCTTTTAAACCCAAAGACTGCTGAGGCCCACCCAGAGCTCGGCTGCAGTACAGTAGAGCTCTCTGGTCAGAGCCCTACTCATGAGGAGGCATTTTCTCCTCAGGAGACCTTCCTTGCAGTTGGGCACTTCTTACAGGAGCCCTGCTGATTGCCCTCTTTAGATGATGATATGTCCTGTGACTGATGGGGGGGTGGTTGTTGCTCAGCCTCTGTTTCTAAGCAGAGCTCCCCTCTTGCTGTGGGGATGGACCCATGGTCCTCTCCCCGAAGGACCAAGGCTCCCTCAAGTCTCATGATATACATGGTTCAAGGGCATCACCCTGTCTCTGGGTGGTCTACATCTGAGGAGGAGAAGTCCAGCAGGGTCATGCCATCCCCCGACTTGGCCACCATGTGGAAATACAAAGCTGAGCTGGGGGCAAGTGGGGTGCTGACATGTGTAGGAGTAACTCGCATTGAACTCAATAAGACTTACTTCTGAGTAGACATGCACGAGTTTGGTTCTCCTCTCCATTTTAGCCTCACAATGTCAACAACAACGCTGGATGTGGAAATAGAAAGCTTAGCAGGGAGAATAATACCTCGTGCAGGGCTCCAGACCGGCATGGTCATTTTAAAAGGTTTTTTTCTTTCTTTCAAACAGTGTTGCTTTAAACAAAGAGTGCATCGCTCAGGCACACCTAGGACAGCTTTCTTTTGGGAAGCCCCTAGGAGGAGGAAATGTTTCGGCTGAAAGTAATGACTTCACGTCCCAGGGCAAGGGGAAAAATTCGTAAATAGATACGAAAAATAGCCTTTCTTACAGAAGTTCTGCAGATTCATGGAGATGGCTGGGCACCAGGATTACGGCTGTCAATACGGATTTATATTAGTAATTTTCGGAGCGGAAAAGTAGAGGAGAATTCTGGGGGCTTGTGAACGATGGTACGGAGCACTGGCCGCAAACTGCAGAATTCAAGTGGCACGGAAGGTACACAATTCGTACATCCCTAAACCTGTGCTCTCTCAAGAGCACTTTTCTGTATTTGTGCCTCTCCCACCCCTTGCCTCTCTGGTTTCCCTTTCTCTCTCCCTCCCTCCGACATTCCATTCTCTACCTTTGTGGCCCCTTTCTCTCTTATTGTGCCCTTTCTCTCTCTTGAACCCTGCACCACCCTTCTCTCTCTCCCATCAGCCTCTGATGCAGGTTGTTCTGCATTCTGAACTCTTCCCCCAGGCACTGTCTGACCACCACAACTCCTGTTCCCAGGTAGGGAATTAGGGATTATGAAGAGCCTGCTCATTTTGTGGATTGTCAGGCTTCTTCTATTCCATCATCCTCCCGTTGACAGAGTCTGATTTTTCTAATTTTCCAATCTTCTGCAAATTTGCATGGGCAAAATGCCCGCCCCCCCATGCACAAAATCCCCCCAAATATGCATTTTAACTCCCTAGCCTATGGGGAAAATGAGCATTTTTAGGCAGGGTGCTTTTTTTTTTAATTGTGACTTTTTTTACAACAAAATTTGGTCAAAACAATCGAAGGTTAGAAACATGGTTCCCCAAATCTACAGAATCCACCCTCCAGGGGAAGAGCCCATCCGCTGGTAGGGTTCATAAAAATCTGAACTCACTTAGTTCTATTGCAAATTCCTCCAACATCCCTACTCACAAGTCTCTCTGCCAGCCTGTCAAAAAATGTTCTTAAAAAACATCTGGGTAGGGGCAAGGATGGGAGGTCATGAACATGATCCAGGTTTGGGCAGTGGCCAGGGGCGAGGCTAGAGTACCAACTGCACTCATTCCAGAGATGTCAGATCTGACCAAGGTGACACATGCCTAAGTTACACCCTGCTTGGGTGAGCACATGAGCACACTTCTGGCCATTTGCAAACATTTTCACCAGACGTGGTTTCTGTCTGAAAACCAGGATGGGTTCACAGCTGCAATGAAATCAGGGCTGAGAACTTCCACTGGCAGCTGCCCCAAATCTCAGGCTGGGAATGTTAGGATCTAAAGTATAAATGTTTTGGGACCAAAAACTGAGCACAAGACTATCCTATGTCAAATCTCGCTATGTTCAGGAGACTGTCCCCTTCGAAAAAAACAATTCCCTTCAATCAAATCATCATTTCTGTGGAGTAAATGTGTAATGACCATAGATGACAATGAGAAGCAAGGAAATGGAAGTACTGAATTAAACTCCTGCATTCTTTGAGAATAATTCTTTATGACAACAAGTGCATGAAACCGTCACACCAAGCAGAGCAATCAGAATACACTAATGCCAGTAACAAACATCCATTTAATGTCTTGCATTCAGGGCTTTCCATGTGCACGCAAGCTGCAAAATACTGGTACACTGCAGCTGTTAAGGGCCACACCTTCAACAGATGCATTATTTGGACAATGTCAGTATGGTATAGTTCCAGCCTCAACACTACCTCAGATGCGGATGGCGGTAACTGGCAGAGTGACAGCCCCAAGGCTCAGCTTTGACTGTCGCCTGTAACAGAAACACTGAAACTGTGCAACTGAAGCGATAAGCACATCAAAAGTAGGGGTGGACAAAAGTCACTTACCTGTCGTCGAAGGCCGTTCGCGGTGGGGGGGAGGCACTTCAATGGTCGCCCGCAAAGTTCAGGCCGGGGGGGGGAGGCTTCCCGCCTCGCCCGGCCGAAATTCAGGCTGGGGGGGAGGCTTCCCGCCTCGCCCGGCCGAAACTCAGGACGGGGAGGAGGCGCGTCGCCTCGCCCGGCCGCGAATGCGAAAGTAAAAAAAAACAACAACAAACGCCCCCTGATAGGCTACGTGACGATTCACGTAGCCTATCACGGCTAGATCTGCAAAGTCAGCCATGATAGGCTACGTGAATTGTCACGTAGCCTATCACGGGTGACTTTAAAAAAAAAAAAAAAGCGCGTACGCGAATGGCGGCCCCCATAGGGAGCCGCCATTCGCGTTCCTTATTTAGTCACTGTAGTCTACGTAAATGTTTACGTAGACTACGGCAAAAATAAGGGCAACGCAAATAGCATTGCCCTTATTTTCGCCGTAGGCTACGTAAACATATACGTAGACTACAGCAACCAAATAAGGAAAGGGAATGGCGGCTCCCTATGGGGGCTGCCATTATCCGTACACTCTTTTTTTTTTTTTTAAAGTCACCCGTGATAGGCTACGTGACGATTCAAGTAGCCTATCACGGCTGACTTTGCAAATCTAGCCGTGATAGGCTATGTGAATCGTCACGTAGCCTATCAGGGGGCGTTGTTGTTTTTTCCTTTCATTGCAATGGCGGCGGCGGCAGCCGGTCGAAAGACAGGCTGCCGCTCCTGCCTCGCTCGAACATCCGCCGAACCGCTGGCCGGACCAGCCACCGGGAGGGACATTCGGTGAAGGTAAGTCCCGTCCCGGGGTGTGTGCAGGGGGCAGGGGGGTGCGGAGGATTTCTCCCCGAAACATGTTCGGGGGACCGAACACGTTGGCACTCGGCCCCCGAATGTTCGGGGAGAAATTCTCTGCCATCCCTAATCAAAAGGGTCTGTTAAATAAGATCTCACCAAACTTGTATATCCTCCAAACCTACGCCAAATGTTCTCCCACAACTCTACATCTATGGATCAGATGCCCTAGTTTGTTTTGAACATGATATGCTCCTTCGTATTCAGATCAGGTCTCAATACAATGATGTAGCACTTGGGAAGAAAGATGCAGCCCAACAGCCCAGCACTGGAGGCCAAGATCGAGAAGACCTGCACGGCCACCATGTATTTCCCCTTGGTGCTCAGGTAGGAGGGCACAAAGGACAGCCAAACACTGCAGAAGACCAGCATGCTGAAGGTGATCAGCTTGGCTTCATTGAAGGCCCCAGGCAGCTTCCTGGCTAGGAAAGCCACCGTGAAACAAATGGCAGCCAAGAAGCCCATGTAGCCAAGGGCAGTATAAAAGAAGACAACTGATCCTTCGTTGCATTGCAAGATGTTCTGTCCAGGCTGGGAGTGCATGTCAGAGTCAGGGAATGGGGCAGAGCTCCCCAGCCAGATGGTGCAGATGACAACTTGGACACTAGAACAAGAACTGACAATGGAGTTTGCCAGACTCTTCCCCAGCCATCTCTTCACTCTGTTCCCTGGTTTGGTGGCCAGGAAAGCCAACACCACTGTGATGGTTTTGGCCAACATCGAAGAAACAGCAACTGAGAAGATGATGCTGAAGGCCGTTTGTCGGAGAAGGCAAGTCACTTTCCTGGGCCGTCCCATGAACAGGAAGGAGGACAAGAAGGAAAGCATGATGAAGATGAGGAGAATGTAGGAGAGGTCTCGGTTGTTGGCCTTGATTATTGGAGTTTCTTGGTATTTCATGAAGATTCCTAATACAAAGCTCGTGGATAAGGACAAGAATAGAGCAAAGGAAATCAGGACAATCCCCAAAGGTTCTTCATAGGTGAGGAAGGATATCTCCTTGGGGACACATTGATCTCTGTTCATGTTTGGATGCTGATCTTCCGGACACTTGTTGCAATGGTCGGCATCTGAGAAGAAGGAGAGTGAGTTCAGCAGGATTTTCATCCAGTGTACCTCCAGAAAAAATGTGCAGTTGGGCAAGGAGAGAGAGAAACATTCCCTCACAGAGGACCTGTTTTGTGACCAGACCACTATGGCCTCATCACCAAGCGAGGACCTGAGTGATGAGGCCATCGTGGTTTTTTTCGGGGGGGGGGCATGATTTATACCAAGAACAGTGTGCACTAAGCATCCCCCCTGCTTTGCACCCCAGAGATTCACTCCCATCATCTTTTCTTTCCACTCACTTCATGGGATTATTGGTAGAGATTAAAAACAAACTGAAGCCAAGTAGGGGTCAGAGTTCAAAACGTCTTTTGCATCTGTTCCAAAGATATATGGATATTTAATGTGTTAATTAAAATGATTTTGAGACTGCACATCGGAACAATGATCACAACAATGTACGGACCAGAAGAATAGAACTTTGTGGAAGAAGAGCAACTAATAATGAGTGAAATTAGCATTCAGTTGAATGGAACAAGTCTTCATTAAAATCACGCTATGTACTAGAAGGGCATCATGAGGTATTTCAGGCTGAGCAGTAGTGAATGGCCCATGACCATAAGGGATTCCCATGATGTTTTACACTAGGAGCAACAGTCATTCATGAAGCCTTCTTCTCTTACCTACTCGTGGAATGTTTTGCTCAAGGGGTTTAAGAGAAAAGAAGAGAGAAGGAAAATAGGGCTGTGAGGACTATTCGGCATATTCAAGGAGTTGCCCAAGGGAACTCCCATTCTTCTGATCTTGCCTACCTTCCTGAATGGAGATGGTTCCTTCCGCACATGGAGCGCAAGCATAGCAGCATGATGGCTCTCCTTCTTGGACCTCCTTGTAGTATCCACAGCGACAGCTCTCAGTGCATCTGGAATGAGGCACGGTCTAGCAAAAAGAGAAGGAGCATCCAGGAAAACAGTGTTATGAATATTTGTGCCGATGGCAATGAGTCCTACAATTTAGCCAGGACCCAACAGGGTTTGTAGCCCTTGTGACTCTAAGTGAAGTAGAAGTGTTCCCAGGTCCTTGTTTCAGGGAATCACTATTTATGCATCAGAACATGGCATGGAGGTTTTTGGTCTGTTTGTTTCAAAATGTTTATGCCACCTATACTATACATGTACTCAAGCCAATATAAAAACTGGAGGGGAAAAGGTACGACAATGAAATAAACTAAGAGACAATCCCAGAATAACAGAAATTACAAGGAACAGCAATAAATGGAAAAGCTTCAAAACATGTTCATGCAATGATGGTGAACAATGGGGGAGGGAGATGAGTTTTTTGCGGGAGGATAGGCACCACCATTGGAAAGGCCCTCTCCTCTTCCGTGTTTTGATCTTCAGTGGCAGGGCAGAAGGCAAAGGAAGGATCAGAGGCCTCATTGCACAGCTGGAGACGAAAAGGCACTTTAAGGAGCGGGGTACCTGATGGATTTATATCCCCCAAATAGGGATGTACGAAAGTCACTTACCTTTCCACAGATTATGTTCATGGTGGGGGGGAGGCGCTCCGTCCCTCTACCCAGAATCCTTGATGGGGGGGAGGCAATCCGGTCCTCCCCCCCGGAATCCTCGACGGCCGGCTGTGTTCCCGGCGGATCTGCAGATCAGCTGGCCAGGCCTAAGCCAGAGCCATCTGCAGCCAGATTTCTGGCTGCGGAGGGCTCTTGGTAAAATAATAATAATAATGTGTATGCAAATGGCAGCGACTACGGTCTATATAAATAAAAAACAAAATGACAAGACTGCAAATGGTGGCGGCGGCAGTTAATAATTAGATATGTAAGTATTTACGTAGGCTAAAACAGCGAAAAAGAGGGAACTCTAATGTTGGCCACCGTAGCCGCAGCCATTTGCACATGCTGTTTTGTTTTGGGTTTTTTTCTGACCTGGCGTGATAGTCTACATAAATACTTACGTAGTCTATCATGGCAGCCTGGCTGGACATTCCTATATTCAGATGTGGGAGATATTTTGCTCTTTCAGATTGCGGGGATGCGAAATTGTTCTGGAAGGGTCTTATCCGCAAGTGGGGTTATCACTCATGCTACAATGGCATGAGATGCGTGTGAAAGGGGGGGGGGCATTATTTTACTCCAACCCTGTGCTTTTTAGGAAGATTCAGGTCTGTTAATGTAGAATACTTCAGAGATCAATCCTGAACCAGAATGCTTTCATAATATCACTCAATGGCTCCCCAGAACAGATGGGAAGGATGGGCATCTCCTCACAAAATCTCACCTTGAGTCTGGCTCCAATGTGTATTGCCCCAACAGGGCATTGTGTTACAGTCTGCCCCTTGTCTCTGCAACAGATGTATGAAAGACTTACCTGATTCCACACTGGGAGATCTGCGGTGGGGGGGAGGCGCTCCGTCCTTCCCCCTGTAATCCTCCAGAGTTCTGGCCACAGCTGGGCTGCTGTGGCTGCTAATGGCGGCCATCGTAGTGGCCGCCATTTGCGTCCTTCCAGGCTGCCATGAAAGGCTATGTAAGAATTTACGTAGCCTATCACAGCAAAAAGCAGGGACCAAAACGGCATACTGGTGGCCATTTGGTCCCTGCTCTTTGCCGTGATAGGCTATATAAGTATGTAAATACTTACATAGCCTATCACGGCAGCCTGGAAGGAAGCAAATGGCGGCAGCTAAGACGGCCGCCATTCGCGGCCACAGCGCAATCCCTTTCGAGGATTCCGCAGGATGGCAGGGGGTGGGAGGCCCTTCCACCACGGGTTTCACCACCTCTTTAAGTCAATCCAATTCTACCCATAGTGGGGCCATAATTCAGCAGTAGAGCACCTGATTTACAGGCACAAGGTCCCAGGTTCAATCCCTGGCATCTCCTGGTAGGGCTGCAATAACTCCTGCCTGAAACCCTGGAGCGTTACCAGTCAGTGTCAGCAATACTGGGTTAGACGAGGCCATATTTTTGGAGGCAGCTGCCTAAGTTGACCCTAGAATTCAAGTTGACCCTAAGTCATGGCCGCCACCATTTGTGTCCCTATATTGAGCCGTGATAGGCTACGCAAACATTTTCGTAGCCTACCACGGCAGGGGGAAAAACCCCAGCGTATTCAAATGGCAGTGGCTTACGCCATTTGAGTACGCTGGGATTTTTTTCCCCGTGCCGTGATAGGCTACGCAAATATTTTCGTAGCCTATCACGGCAAGGGGGGAAAAACCAAGTGTATGCAAATATCGGTAGCTACCACCATTTGCATACGCTGGGTTCCCCCCCGCCCACCATGATAGGCTACGTAAATACTTGCACAGCCTATCACGGCCTCTGCAGGGACACAAATGGTGTCCCTGCATTAGTCGTGATAGGCTACGTAAGTATTTACATAGCCTATCAGGGCTTGAAGAGGAGGAAGCGAATGGCGGCCGCAGGACAGCTGCCATTTGCAAAGCAGCGCGGACGGGAGCAGGTAAGTGCTCTGTTTTGCACGCCTTTCATGGGGTGGGGGGTGTGGGGGCTTTGTTCCACCACGATGGATTTCGGGGGGCCGAATGCACTGGCATTTGGCCTCAGTGAGATCCGTCTCAGAATTTTCTGACATCCCTAATGTAATGTAATGTAATCAGACCACTCCTAAAAAAGCCAAACCTGGAGGATGTTAACAATTATAGGTCAGTGGCCAACATCCCATTCCTGGGCAAGGTGCTTGAGCGGGTGGTTGCAGGACAGCTCCAGGCACTGTTGAATGAAACGAATTATCTAGATCCATTTCAGTCGGGCTTCAGGCCTGGTTTTGGAATGGAAACTGCCTTGGTCGCCCTGTGGGATGACCTCTGCTGGGAGAGGGACAGGGGGAGTGGGATACCATCTCAGCTGCTTTTGATGCCATTGACTATGATATCCTTCTGCATAGAGTGTCTGGGCTGGGAGTTGGAGGCACTGCACTGCAGTGATTCTGCTCCTACTTGGATGGCCAACTCCAGAAGGTGGTGCTGGGGGATTACTGCTCTGTGCCATGGCAATTGTGCCATGGGGTTTCACAGGGCTCCATTTTATCCCCCATGCTGTTTAACATCTGCATAAAACCCTTGGGGGAGGTTATCCAGAGGTGTGGGCTGAGGCGCCATCAATATGCGCATGACACCCAGCTCTACCTCTCTTTCTCATCAAACCGAGCTGAGGCAGTGGCAGTTCTGAATCTGGGCCTGGGCACAGTGATGGACTGGAGGAGGGCCAATAAATTGAAACTCAATCCAGATAAGACGGACATACTGTTAGTGCATGGTTTGTCTGCCCAGCTCGGTGATATTCAACCTGTTCTGGAGGGGGTTGCACTCCCCCCAAAGGATCACGTTCATTGTTTGGGGGTGCTCTTGGATCCAAAACCGTCACTTGAGTCACAGCTGAACTCAGTGGCATGGAGCATTTTTTATCAGCTTTGGCTGGTATCCCAACTTTGCCCTTGTCTGGACAGAGATAGCCTAGCTACAGTTATCCATGCTCAGATAACCTCTCGCCTGGATTACTGCAATGCATTATACATGGGGCTGCCTTTGAAAGTGGTCCAGAAGCTTCAGCTGGTGCAAATAGGGCAGCAAGATTATTAACAGGGACTGGCCAGAGACTCATATTACGCCAGTACTTTTCTAGGGATGTACGAAATTGCCCTTACCTGTATCTGCTGGGTTCCGCTGGGGGGGGGGGAGGTTCTCCGTCCCTCCCCCTGGCATCGTAGCCACCGCCGGTTGCATCCCTGTAGTCTGCGATGATAGGCTACGTAAATCTTTACATAGCCTATCTTGTCTGACTGAAAACACACACACACACCACGCGCATACGCAAATCGCAGTGTCTACGGCCGCCACCATTTGTGTTCCTTATTTTGGCCCGTCTTAGTCTAAGTAAATATTTAAGTAGACTAAGACGGTGAAAATAAGGGGAAAGAAAATAGCGTAGCGGACGCTATTTGCGTTCCCCCTAATTTTTGCCCTTTTAGTCTACGTAAATACTTATGTAAACTAAGACGGGCCAAAATAAGGAACGCAAATGGTGGCGGCCATAGCCGCCGCCATTTGCGTACGCGCGTTTCTTTTTTAACGTCAGACGTGATAGGCCACGTAAAGATTTACGTAGCCTATCACGTTGTTGTTGTTGTTGTTGTTGTTGCTGTTGTTGTTTTTAACCTAGCCATGATAGGCTACGTAAATCTTTACGTAGCGTATCACGTCTGGATTTTTTGTGTTGTTTTTAACACTGGAAATGGTGGCGGCCGCCGACGGTCGGAAGACTGGCCGCCACAGCTGCCTCCGCCACTGGAATCACCGCCGCCTGGAAGATCCACCGCAGGTAAGGCTTGTCCTGGGGGGGATCTGCGGGGGGGTGGCAGGCTGTTCCGACGCGGAGTTTGGGGGGCTGAATGCACTGGCATTCGGCCTCACCGAGATCTGTGGCGGAATTCTCTGCCATCCCTATACTTTTCCAGCTGCACTGGCTGCCAGTCCATTTCCGGCCCCGATTCAAAGTGCTGGTAGTAACATTTAAAGGCCTTAACAGCTTGGGGCCAGGTTATCTGAAGGATCGCCTCCTCCCATGTGTTCCTGCCCAGACTCTGAGATCATCCTCAGAGGCCATTCTCCATGCGCCCCTGCCAAGGAAGTGAGGCCGGTGGCTGGCATGAAGAGAGCCCCTTCTGCGGTGGCTCCCCAGCTGTGCAATGAGCTCCCTTGGGAGGTTTGCCCGGCACCTACATTGTACTCCTCCTGGTCCCAGGTGAAGACCTTTTTATTCTCCAAGTATTTTAGCCTTTTCGCTTCCTAGTCTTTTAGCTTCAGTGTTTTAAATCTGTATTTTAAAATCTCTGCATTGCTAAAAGTTTTCATTCTGGTTGTAGTGTTTTGTTGTGGTTTCAAGCTTTCATATTTTACATTGTTTCATGCTGTGCTTTGTAGTTTTAACTTTTGGGAACCATCCGGAGAGCTTAATGGAATAAATAAACAAATCAAAGGCTTCTAGCACTGCCATACGTAGTGAGCTGTTTTGTGAGCATTAAATCTGAACTCCTCAAAGCTGAGGGTGAGTTGTCCTGAGTATCACAGCAACGCTCCCAACCCCGTCCCCAGGTCAATTAGATTCCCAGGATAAATGTTTCGAACTCCTGTTGGGTAAGGGGGAAGCCCCTCTACTCTTGTGAGTGTGTCAGCCATTTGGTGTGAGAGAGGAGGGGAGAGGCATTGCTCTTGGGTAGAAGGAGGCATCTTCTACACCCATTTTCTATCCAGAAACTGCCATCTTTGGCACAATTGGCTTGTTTCAGCTTCAACCAAAAGACTTGATGACTGGAACTGACATGATCAGGACCCCAGACCAATACAGCATAGAAACACCCATCCATGGACCTTAAGATCATCCTCAGCAGCCCTTTTCCGTGAGCCCCTGCCAAAGGAAGTGAAGCGGGTGACTACTAGGAGGAGGGCGTTTTCTGCTGTGGCACACCGGCTGTGGAATGAGCTCCCTAGTAAGATTGGCCTGGCACTAGGGATGGCGGAGAATTTCTCCCCGAAACTTCGGGGGGCCGAGCGCCAACGCGTTCGGCCCCCCGAACAAGTTTCGGTGAGAAATCCTCCACCCCCCTGCACCCCGCACCCACCCGGGGACGGGACTTACCTTCCCTGAATGTCCCTCCCGGCGGCGGGTCCGGCTGGAGGTTCGTCCGGTGTTTGAGCGGGGCGGGAGCGGCAGCCGGTCTTTCGACCGGCTGCCGCCCCCGCCATTGCAATCAAAGAAAAAAAAAAAAAAACACGTCCCCTGATAGGCTACGTGACGATTCACGTAGCCTATCACGGCTAGATTTGCCAAGTCAGCTGTGATAGCCTACGTGAATCGTCACGTAGCCTATCCCGGGTGACTTAAAAAAAAAAAAAAAAGTGTGTATGGATAATGGCGGCCCCCATAGGGAGCCGCCATTCCCGTTCCTTATTTGGTGGCTGTAGTCTACGTAAATGTTTACGTAGACTACGGCGAAAATAAGGGCAACGCAAATAGCGTTGCCCTTATTTTCGCCGTAGTCTACGTAAACATTTACGTAGACGACAGCCACTAAATAAGGAACGCGAATGGCGGCTCCCTATGGGGGCCGACATTCGCGTACGCTTTTTTTTTTTTTTTAAGTCACCCGTGATAGGCTACGTGACGATTGACGTAGCCTATCATGGCTGACTTTGCAGATCTAGCCGTGATAGGCTACGTGAATCGTCACGTAGCCTATCAGGGGGCTTTTTTTTTTTTTTTTTTACTTTCGCGTTCGCGGCTGGGCGAGGCGACGCGCCTCTTCCCCGTCCTGAATTTTGGCCGGGCGAGGCGGGAAGCCTCCTCCCCGGCCTGAATTTCGGCCGGGCGAGGCGGGAAGCCTCCTCCCCCCGGCCTGAACTTCACGGGGGGAGCAGCGAAGCGCTCCCCCCCACCACGAACGGCCTTCGACGACAGGTAAGCGACTTTTGTCCACCCCTACCTGGCACCTACATTGTATTCCTTCCAGTGGAGGTGAAGACCTTTTTATTTTCCCAGGCATTTTAGCATTTTAGCTTTCTAGACTTTTAGCTTTGCTGCTTTAAACCTGTATTTTTAAATTCTTGCACTGCGGCTAGGTTTTATTGTGGTTGTATTGCTGTATTGTGGTTTGGATGTTCTATATATTTAAAATTGTTTTATTGCGGGGCATTTGGTTTTAATTTTTGTGAACAACCCTGTGAGCTTCGGCGATGGGGCGGTATAGATATAAAATGAAATAAATAAATAAATGTTTAGAAGCTGGGGGTGGGGGTGTGACACACAAGACAGGGTGGATATTCTTAGAGTTTAAGAGATGTCACAAGCCAATATGACACAAATCCTTTCCCTACCTCGTTAAAATGGCTGGGCCAGGCAATGGCTTCCTGCTTAATGGTGAGTTTCATGTCTGGAGATGCCTGTCTCTCCACACTCCCAATGGTCACTCTAGCATGAGACTCATTGGGAAACATCACCCAATTCACGATATCAAAGTCAGCTGCCACTTCCCCAGTCTTATCCAGATACAGTCCGCCCATGGAAGCATTCGAAAACTGGATGTCTCGTAAGAAAGTGTGAAGCTAAAATTACAGAGAAAACAGCCCCAATTTAGAAATCATGCAAATGTAGTCCATATCTTAGGCCTCATCACTTTGAGCTGTAATCTTCCATGGTCAGGGCACATCCCATCCGAGCTCACAATGCCATTCTTTGGCTGTTCACAGTCACAACTAGCATTGTCAGAATAATCCGCAATCAATTCAAAAGGGATCATATTTACAAGTTGCACAGATTAGGGAAAGTTGCAGGACTTTTTGTTGTTGTTTTACGGGGGGGGGGAGGTGCAAGTGCACATTAGTACAAAGTGTGACTTGGCACATGACCAAAATCCTCATACACAAAAATGCATCCCATCAATGAACAGAGGGCAGAAGTAAAGATGCCTGATCTTCTGCAGAGATTTTAAAACAAATCCTGCCCAGTCCTACTCATAATGAAGATACCAGGCATGTTCAGACATCATGCTAAGCCATAATGGTTAAGGAATCTCTGCTCACCTTGGTGGCTTAGGATGGGGGAGGAAACCACATTCCCCATTCTGAGTTAGCCACCCCGACTAACCACCCCTCTGGAAAAGTGTTAAGGGGCCCGAGGTGACTTATTGTGTCATCTGGCGGACTCCCCAGGGTTTCAACAGGCTCCAGAGCACTTCCTGGCCATGACCATAGAGTCTGCTGGGTAGAATGTCATGGAAAACTGCCATGGATTTTCTCTATGGCCAAGTGCTATTTTGGACCCTGGAGAGGACACCAGGAGCCCTTTTCATGCCACAGAAGATGGGATGCTCACAAAACACATCAAGAAGATAGCCAGATAACAATGGAGAGAGGATGGTGACCAAAATGAAGACAACATTGGTGGAAAAGCTCATATACCCTCTCGGAATGCCACAGCTCAAGGGATCAAAAAATGAAACCACCCTTTCAGGTAGCAGGGGAACTGGAGTTCACTGCCTCCAATACCAGTGTAGAAGGCCCAGAAGGATACGAGGTTTGATGGTAGAATCATAGAATCATAGAATAGTAGGGTTGGAGGGGGGCTATAAGACCATTGTGTCCAACCCCCTGCTCAATGCAGGAATCCAAGTCAAGGAATCCATGAGAGGTGGCTGTCCAGATGAGACTCACCTGGGGCGGATCTTCCAGGTGACTGCAGCTCCGGCTGCCGCCGCCACCATGTCCAGGCCTATGTGTAAAAAAAAGCACAAAGACGTGATAGGCTACGTGAAGATTTACATAGCCTATCATGGTTTGGTGGGTTTAAAAACAAACACCGTGTATGCAAATAGGGGCGGCTATGGCCACCGCCATTTGTGTGCCTTCATTTTACCGCCTTAATCTACGTATATATTTACGTAGACTATGATGGCGAAAAAAAAGGGCAATGCAAATAGCGTAGCGGGAGCTATTTGCGTCCCCTTTTGATTCGCCATTTTAATCTACGTAAAGATTTACGTAGGCTAAAATGGTGAATGAAAAAGGGATGCAAATAGCGCCTTCTACTCTATTTGTAGGGATGGACGAAAGTCCCTTACCTGGTCCCGGAGCTTGCTTCGCTGTGGGGGGGAGGCGCTCTGTTCCTCCCCCCAAAATTCTGGCTGGGGGGGAGGTGCCCCATCCCTCCCACCAAAACTCTGGCCGGGCGGGAGGCGCCCTGTCTCTCGAGCCAAAATTCTGGCCGGGGGGAGGCTCCCCGTCCCTCTGGCCGTGAATCCTCTGCTCCTGCCGGGTCCCTGCAGTCAGCCGTGATAGGCTACATAAATGCTTAAGTGGCCTATCATGGCTGACTGGGAAAAAAAAACAAAAGTGCTTACGCAAATGGTGGCATCTATGGGCGCCGCCATTTGCGTTCCTTATTTGGGCACGTGTAGTCTACGTAGATGTTTACGTAGACTACGGCGAAAATAAGGGCAACGCAAATAGCGTTTCCCCCCCCCATGTCAGCTGTGATAGGCTACGTAAATATTTACGTAGCCTATCACGTTTCTTGTTGTTGTTGTTTTTTACACTTGGAAATGTCTGTGGTGGCAGCCGGTTGGAAGACCGGCCGGCACCGCCGCCACCGCCGAACCGCCGCCAGGACCCACCGCCGCCAGGGACATTCGAGCAAGGTAAGTCCTATCCCGGGGGAGGACGCGGGGGGATGGACGATTTCTCCACCAATTTCAGGGGTCCGAATGCATTGGCATTCGGCCTCCTGGAGATTCATGGAGAAATTCTCCGACATCCCTAGCCATTTGCATTCCCCTTTATTTTCACTGTCATAGTCTACGTAAATATTTACGTAGATTAAGACGCCCAAAAGAAGGAACGCAAATGGCGTCAGCTGGAGCCGCCGCCATTTGCCTATGCAGTTGTTTGTTTGTTTGTTTTTTACCCAGAGCCCTCCGCACCCAGAAATCCGGCTGCGGACGGCTCTGGCCTGGGCGGGCCGGGCCTGGCCAGCTGCTCCGCGGAGCTGCCACGGAGCACAGCCGGCTGTTCGAGGATTCCGGGGGGAGGAAAGGAATGCCTCCCCCCCCAAAATCAACATAATCTGTGAAAGGTAAGTCACTTTCGTGCATCCCTACAGGATGCCTCCAGTGTGGGAGAGCCCACCACCTCCCTAGGTCATGGGTTCGATTGCATATTGCTCTAACCATCAGGAAGTTTTTCCTGATGTTCAGCTGGAATCTGGCTTCCTGTAACATGAGCCATTGATTCTGTGTCCTGCACTCTGGGATGATCGAGAAGAGATCCTGCCTTCCTCTCTGTGACAACCTTTCCAGAAGTACTTGAAGAGCGCTGTTGTATCTCCCCTCAGTCTTCTCTTCCCAAGGCTAAAGATGCCCACTTCTTGCAATCTCTCCTATTAGGGCTTTGTTTCCAGTCCCCTGATGATCTTTCTTGCCCTCCTCTGAACCCACTCCAGTTTGTCTGCATCCTTCTTAAAGTGTGGTGCCCAGAACTAGACACAGTACTCCAGATGAGGCCTAACCAGTCCTGAGTAGAGGGGAACTTGTAATTCATGTGATTTGGAAGTCTCATATTCAGCTTGTGATCGACAACAATTCCAAGGTCCTTCTCGCTTGTATTCCCCAACTTGTAACTGTGCATTTAGGTTCTTTTTCCAAGGTGAGCACACGTAGACTCAGAAGGGAAAGGACAGCCCCCTGGGCTTACTCCAGCCCACTCACTGCTTTGCCTTCATCACCTCTGACCCTGCACCTCCCCTGGCCAACTCCTGTCTGCTCTCCCTGTTTGCTTGCTGTGATCGCGCGCTCTCTGTGAGCTTGCTTGCTTCCATAGTCCCGAAACCAGCTGGAGCAGCTTCCTCTGCACTGCTCAGGTAGGAAACAGGAAACAGACATGTCAACGGAGATGTGAGATCAAGTAGAATCAACAGTGTGGATTTCCCCTTGTTTCTTTTAATGGTCATCGTTCCTGAGACCAAGACTGATTCAGTCACATAACCAGACAGGGAATCCAAATGGAAAGAAGCTAGACAATCAGGAACTCCAGTTGGTCTGCCACCACCCTCCCCCTTGAGACCACTAGCCAAATGGGGGTCTTAGGGCTGGCAGCAGTTATCCAAAACCAGGGCTGTGAACAGAGTCCCCATTACGGTTTGGATGTGACTTTGGGCCTTCTGAAGCAGCCCTGCTTTGCTTCAGGCTGATTCTGACCCCCTCCGCTTCTCTTCAGACCCCAATCCAAAGCTAGATTTGGATATCTGAATCATTCTGATATGACATGTTCTCATTGACTGGCATTGAAAAATAGAAATGGCTGTCAGGTTTACAGGTTTTATGCTAAACACATGAAATTCGGAACCTGGCATTCCTCATGGAGGGGATTCCACCTGCCAAATTTCAGACAGTCTGGAAAAGTAGTTGTTGTGCTAGGCACTGCTAAACTGTGCTTTTCTCAGAAATACAAACCAAGCTCAGGAGGGATAATAATCCGAGACGTTAGCTGTTGAAGTGGAGGAGGTCACTGTCCCTAATTCTGCTGTAGGTTTTTTGAAGTGTCTCCTCCATCAGTGACCTCTGAGCACTGCAACTTGCCTCCGCACTATCTGGACTGGGGGAGCAGCTGACTCCCGACCAGTGCTGCTAATCCCAGCCACACCTCGTCCACCTCTGCTCTGCCCCTGCCAACAAGATGCTGAAGCTGCCCCATACTGGGCTTGCTTGCTTTGCAACACAGGGTGGTTCTGAGTTATTCAAATAATAGATGTTAATGTTTGTGTAGTGCTTTGCCTACTGTTTTTTGAAATGTGGACTGTGTCATACTTTGACACACACTGCTTGCTTGAGCACAACACAAACACAAACACAAAAATGAACACACAAGTTAAGAGACGGGGGGGATCAAAAGAAAAGCAAATGCTGGACTACCTACAAGCAAGGCAGGAGGACAACAGAAGACAACGGGGGTTTTATCTGTTGTTGTTCTCGCTGTTGTTTAAGGGAAATGTGTTCAAAAATGGGAAAGGAAGGAATACGGGAAAGGGGGATGGGTGGGGTGGGTGGATAAGAGCCACGAAAAAGGACAGGAGAGTAGTGTGTGTGTGTGTGGGTGTGTGTAAAATCCAGACAGAATCAAAGTAAGGGCAAACAAATTGTTGAGAATTGAGAAGGGTGTTGTGGAAGTGAAAGAAAGAGGCAAGGGAAGGAAAAGGAAAGCAGTTTTTATTGTATTTCTCCTTTTTAAAATAAACAATCAAGAAAAAAATGAAGTGTAAAACCTGTTAGAGAAGGGGAAGGGGAGAGACAAAGAACCAGGAACAGAAAGAGGGAAACTCAAACTACGTACTTTTCAAGTGTTTGGTTTTTAAAATAAGGATCTACAATTGAAAGAAAGCAAGAAAAAAAAAAGAAAAGTTGGATTGGGAAGGAAGAAGAAAGTACAAGGACACACACACCATATAGATATAGCCAAATCTCCCAAACAACACGCCATAAACCAAAACCACCACCTAATCATGCTCGCTCTCTCCCTTTCCCTGTCCCCCCCCCCTGTCTCACACACACATTGAAATGAAAGCAGGCTGATCTCTCCAATGAGTCCACTCCAATTCTGCCCCTCCTCCTCCTCCACTGTCACTGATTGGAGACTGCTGGGTTACACTCTGCCCTAACTGAGTTCAAGGGGGCTGGGTGGGGGGAGTCTGCTGACCTCCCAGATGAAGGTGGGGCTTGTGACTTCCCCATTTACCACAGGCTGCACCCACCTGGTCATACCCCATCCTCCACAGCTAGCTTTTATTAGGAGGACATGTAATTGGGCACATTGCTGCAAACTCCCTGTGCACTTCACAAGACCGCCATCAGAGAAATGGATCCCAATGGGTCTTCTACAACAAAAACATTCAGTTGACTGCAAAGTCAAGAGACTGTATCCTGACGGAGCTTCCAAACCAACAACAACTGGTTCTCGATGGGTCTGGGGCTCCATTTCTAAGGGATTTTTGGAGGAGGAATGCTATTTGGGGATGAAATGGTGGGAGAGAAACAAGATATATTGGCTGCCTGTAGTACCATGCAGGAGGAACAATTATCTGCTCTAACCCATGTTTGGTTATCGTCGTCATGAGTCTTTATGGAGGTATTGCCAAAGAAAAAGGGAATACCTGCCAGGGCTGCAGCCTTTGACGTTCCCACCTTTCTCCTTCACCCACCATCAACATGTGTTTGGGTCGGGATGAATATGCAGCATGTAAGGCATGGGCCACAGCTTGGATGCTGCTATAAGTAATGTAGCTGTCCTGAGACAGGGCTCTTTCAATCTCCTCCTGGGGCAGCGTCACCTGTTTCTCTTTCTCCCTGCAACCTGTCCAAATTTTCATGGACAAAACATGCATCGAACTGAAACACTCAAATGTTTCATCCCACAACCATTCCAGAGAAGAGGAGAGTGGCTCATAGTAGTCATATTTTGTTATTATTTTAGTTTTCATTCTGAAGGACAAAGATCCGTGGAGGAAATGGAAGTAAGAAGGTGCAACAGACAAGTTGTAGTCCATGTCCTGAAAAGCTTGCGTGATCCAGACTTTTGCCCCAGTTGGTTTCTTTTCAAGTGTTTTTTGCATAAACATCAATGGAAAAATGCCATAGTGGGAGTCCGCATAGTAAATAATGACCTTCACTTCTTTCCCCAGGAAAGAAACATCGATCTGGAATGTTTGATATAAGATATTTCGTGGTAGTCTTTTGGAGAATGCGGCACAAATTCCACTGCTGATTATCAGGGGTGTGAAGGCACCCAGGAACCTCTCCCCATTCTCAGTGTCTGGAGCAAAGAGACCGACCCACGTCCATTGGAAAAACAGGAGTAGCTGGACGATCCCTGGGTACTGGGCTTCCTCCTTCGGGGTCATCCGGTAGACAAAAGGGAACTGACTTTTGTCATTAGCAACAGGAGTAGCAATGCCGTAACTCATCTAGGGAGCAAAGTAAAGTAAGAGATGGTAGTTTAGTATCAGTTTCTTTTCTGGATAAAATGAAATATTTTTGGCTAAAATGGAAGGACGATTATGTGCCCCTCATTGGGTTCGTTAAAGTGGAAAAAAGGCAGGGTATAAATGCAATAAAGAAATAAATAGTATCTAAATCAATGCCTGTCAGTATGAGGCAGAATATGTGGACGGGGAGTGCAAAAATATCTCAAGCTCCATTTGTGGTGAAGCCCAAGAGGAACGCTGGGGTCCTGTACATGCACTCAAAACACTGTAGAGTGATACACTTCAGGAACCAATCAATGAACGTTAGACCTACTCACTGCCTCGTGTGAGCCAACTGAAAAGGGTAGATTTAGCCCTGCCCCCAACGATGTTCTAGATTCTGTTTGGGGAGCACACAGGAGCCTTATTCAAGAATTAAAGCAATCAAGGAGCCACCTGAGAACCAAAGAAACCCACTTTGGGTTTTGACCTGGTTACAGGACTGAATCAGCCTTGGTTGCTCTGCTGGATGTTCTATATCAAGAGAGGGAAAGGGGGAATGCCACTCTGCTAATTCTGCTCCATCTCTCATCAGCTTTGGGTACCATGGACCATGGTTTCCTGCTGGATCGAGGCCGTGGGAAGGGCAGCGGAAGACGTGGCTTACAATGGTTTCAATCAAACTATAGGGCTGATTTGAGGGAGTAATGTTGGGTGTCCATTTCTTGACCCCTTGGCAGTTGAGTTACAGGGTTCCCAATATTGCTCAACATTTGTATGAATTCACTGGGAGTAGTCATGAGGGGATTTGGAAGAGGACCGAAGCCCTGTGGGTCACTGGTTCCCAAGTCCAAGAGATAGGGCCATTGCCTCTTCTGGAGGGGCTGCACTCCCCTTCAAAGATCAGCTTTGTAATCTGGGGGGAGTCCTACATCCATCGTCCCTGCAGGCCCACGTGGCCCATGCAGCTTGGAGTATCTTTTGCCAACTTCAGCTGGTTCACCAGCTATGGCCTCTCCTGGATGTGGTAGCTTGTTCACCATGGTACAGGTTCTAATAACCTGAAGACTGGATGACTGCCATGCACTCTATGTGGGGCTGCCCTCATGGCTGCTCCGAAAGCTGGCGATTGTTCAGAACTCAGGAGCCTGGCTGTTGTCGGGAGCTGACTCTCTTCAGCATGCTGCTACCTTTGCTGTGGGAACTGCACTACCTGCCTATTTGGTACCAGGTCAGATTTAAGGGGTTATTTACTAGTGCACAAAGAGCTAAAGAACTTGCGACCAGGATACCTGCCACAGCATCAATACAATCCAGTTGTATTGTAATTATTTTTCTTTCTCCCACTCTCTCTCTCTTCTTTAAAAAATATTTTTTAACATGGCGTTTTATTCTTTTACCTTATTTTGTATCTTTTATTGTTCACCACTCTGGAATCTATCTAGATGTGAAGTGAAATATGTATGTAAATGCATAAATTACAGAAATGAATAAAGAAATAAATAAAGAAATAATAAATGCCCTACAGGGCTGTGCCTCCAACAGAGAGGTGGGTGACATCATACCTTCTGGGGCAGAATCATGGCAGTAGTCATTTGGGGGCTGCAAAAACTGATGGGGAGGGTTCTCGTTCCTGTCAGCCATTACTGTTTTCTGCAACTTCTGCATCGGAGAGCCTTTCAAGACATGATTAAAGTTGCAATCCTATACAGATAGATGGGCACTCATATCTCCGCAGAAGTCAGAGGCAACCTCCAATCCAATGCAGAGCAGAACCAGCGCAAACAAGGGGATTCCCTCTGTGCTGCACTTTGCCTTAGATGGACGTCTCCACGTGTCTATGTGAGTCTACGGGAAGGAGCAGGAACCGGGCTGGGGATCACATGGAAAGCTGTCTAGTACAGCTTCCATGGTCTCCTGCCATCCCTGCGCCCAGGGATGCCTGGCCTCCCATCCCAGAGCTCCACCACTGCCATGACTCACGTTCACACACTCCAGAGAACCATTATGCCCATGAGGCACAGGGACTGAAGAGCGAGAGCTGAGCCCAACCAGGGCTCAGCTCCCCTTTCTTTGCACCTGGCCTCCTGTCCGCTCCCCATTCACACCTGTGGGGTTTTGTAGATGCTCGACATGGAGGAAATGTGGAGGGAGAGGTCTGATTCAGCCCCTTCAAGGACGGCCAGCGGGTCATTCTTCCTCCCGCAGCTGTAGTGTGGCATGTTGCTTTCATCCCCAGCAAGGAGCTGAAGCATGGCATAGGAGGTGGCTCTTCCGTCAAAGAAGGACTTGTAGATGTTGTAGCCCAGGGTAATGTTGGGTAAGAGCCTGGGGTTCCGGTTGATCTCCTGAATGGCAAACATGAAGGACAGGATGTGCCAGTACCTTGTATCGTGGAAACTGCAAAACAGTAAATAAGAACAAAATTCAATGCTTCATGCTGTCGTTCTCCATTGAACGAAAACAAATCTCAGTTTCCTTCTTTAAACCCCCAAATTCTTTGTCATGCAATTTAAATCTCAGAAGAGCCGATCATCTCATAATGCTTTGGATGTTCATAGGGAGCAGCAAATGTACCTGTGCTGCAAGGCGCTGGCAGATTTCAGGGATCAAGGATCTAGCTGTCGGTATGTCTATATTTAGATTCTCTCACTCTCTCTCTCTCTCTCTCTCTCTCTCTCTCTCTCTCACACACACACACACACACACTTACACACACACACAAACATGTGCCTTTTGTTAAGGATTATCAGTAAAAACAAAGTTTTTGAAATTTACTGGTGCCAGAATAAGTGTTGCGTTTACATACCATCAAATTTCCAGATCTATTGGTGAACTATGGGGAGAGAAACAGCAGTATAAGAGAAAAAGCAAACAATCCCTTCTCTCTGTCCAAAGTGACCTGGGCAATATGTATCAGCGACCTTGTTTGGATCAGAGTTGGCGGGGCATTTTTTTAAGGCTAAAACATTGATGATTTCCTATTCCTCACGTTTTGGGGATGGTGGAATAATTAAAAAAAAAAAAACCCTCTTTTTAACGTGTATGCAAGTCACCTGCAGCCCTTGTAGGCCTTGTTTTCATTTTGTTTTCCGCATCATGCCATGCTTTCTGTTGTTTGAGAGCGAAATCAAAATGGCCAGAGCCATTTTTTTTTTAAAAGTTCCCCAATTTGACAAGGATATCACTAAAAATAAAATGTCTGGAGGGACATGTAGTGGGTATATACTGACCAATCAAATGATGGTAAAGTAGGCTGGAATGTTTTAAAGAAAGTAAATGCTTTGAAGAAATGCTAATTTCAGAACTTCTGTGTGCGCGCGTGTGTCTGGGCATGCGCATGCACGGGCCTGTAGGTCTGCTTCTTCCTGCATTTA
This sequence comes from Heloderma charlesbogerti, assembly GCA_026122225.1. Classification (NCBI taxonomy): domain Eukaryota; kingdom Metazoa; phylum Chordata; class Lepidosauria; order Squamata; family Helodermatidae; genus Heloderma; species Heloderma charlesbogerti. The sequence goes on along the minus strand of JANEZZ010003034.1, from coordinate 123,306 downwards.
TAGTTCTAAGTGTTTCAAGGGATTTTACCTCTGGTTTGAATTCAGCTTCACTCTCTCCTTTCCCCCAAATTATCTTTAAATCAATTCTCTTTTAGCTTTGCAACTTCTGTTACTGAATAACACCCACAGAGACTTAGAACTGAGTCTCACTTTTACTCCCTGGAAATCACATCGAAGTGGAAACTGAAAAAGAAACACACATTAACGCTTCTTGAAGGAAGAACATTTTTCTAGCTGGTACTCACACAACCTGTAGTACCTTGAAAGGAGGGTTACAGGCATTGGCTTTTGCCATCTTAGCTCACTGCAGACAGGATATTCAGAAAAAACAGCCCCTCAGCTCAGCTTGGTGACCCCGAATGCTTAATCTGCCCGCCCAGCACCCGCCCTTGCTACCTGAAGTTTCATCTCCTCCCATATACACTTGCCCAGACCCTGAGATCAGCTTTAGCCATCTTGCTCCAGAAGCCCCTGCCAATGGAAGCAAGGTGGGTAGTTACTAAGACAAGGGTTTTCTCCTGTGGCATCCCAGTTGTGGAGGAGAAACTTGGGTGAATCGTATTCTCTTATAACCAGAGGTTGGAGGCGGGGAGAGTAGATTCTATTTTTTATGTTGAGAAAATGCCTCAACAGACCAGGCTGAATCTTCCTAGTGGAGGAGAAGTGTATCTGAGGATGGCCTGTTGCAATTTTGAAGTAGAACTGGTCAGAAATTGCTTCTTTCTAAGAGGTTAAATTTTGAAAAGTGAGCTCCTGCAATTTGACATATTTTGTCTGTTCTTGTTTTTTTCCCACTTGAGTTTACATGGGCTACTTTGGGGGATCATTTCTCCTGTTTGTACAGCAAAAACAGTCCGCAAAACAGTTTGTCCTCTTAGGAAGGAAGAAGGTGTAGAATATACCCTGCCTCAGAAAACGATAAGGCATTTCAAAGTTTTTACTTCATTTTAAGCCGGCATTCATTTAAAAAAGAATTTCCACACCAGCCACTCAGCCATTCTGGAATATTAACCAGTCCTTAATCACATGAAGGATGTTAATAGTCTTAAGCCATGTTAGATTCAGGGGGAGGAGGGGGGAGAAAAAGAGATCTACATCTTAATAACACAAGAGGCGTAGCTCGGTGCTGATGATCTGCAACCGTGTATTTGATATACACGGATATAGATGGACAAAATTTGTAGACACGTTATACAGATTCTTAATTCTCCTATCTGTGATAACCTAAATGAACAGATCACCAAAAAGGTAACCACGGGCCCTGGTTCATTACCATCCCAGAAGCCTTTTCTCCATTATAGGGAATCTATGCACAAAACACAAAATGAACTCAACTGGCATTTGGTTTGAATCTCTTTTAAAGCAGGAGCTACCACAGGCTTCTGCAGTCTTGATTCAGAGACTTGATGATACTGAGTGACAGCCCAGGAACTACACTCCTGCCCAGCAGAACCTGTTCCCCCAGTGACCCACGTGAATGTGATGCTGCCTAGTTCTGGCACTTCACCCTCTTCATTGATGTCTCCTCAGAATAAACACGGCCATCATGCATCCATTCATGCAAGACTTAATCTTTGACCAGCAGCATTTCAGGGGAGGTTTTGGGAAACTCCATTCCAAAGCAGATCATGTCTGTGTAAGGCAGGAGTCCCTGCAACTCTGAGCCAAGGACTCTTTTATTGAAATTTTTATTCTGATTTGAGAGGCCATATGCTGTATGCTCTGCTGACTAATTCCCAGGGCATTCTGAGGAAAGATTGGTCACTCACTGTCTTGGGAAAAGTCAGCTATCTCAACAAAGAGGTGGCTAATTATTTTCTAATCATCATGCATATAAACACTCAGCTGATTGTATGAGCTAAACTGAAGAAACTGTATCCCTGTGTCCTGATATTATGTCTTGTATTTTATCTTGAATGGGTCTAACGCCCATTACACACACACACGCACACACACACACACAGTTTCTTCAGAAGTAAATCCCTCAGAGTGCAATAGGATTTACAGTCACGTGCTGTGTTGGATGAGGAAGGAAGGTGCTCAGCCTTAAGAACTATGGCCTCATAATTATTCCCGACAGGGAACCTCTATGTGGACATTTGCATTTGGAGCACTCCTCAGCTCCAGCCTGTGTCTTATCACAACATTTAAAAGCAAAGAGGCTGCTCTTTCTTTTGGCTGAAACAATGCAAGGGAACCCCCTGGATCCAGTCATACATGAGCGTACTGAACTAAATGATGCCTTCACTTTAATGAAGTTCCGAATTCTTCTTCAAAAAGTGCAGAGTGGGAAAAGTCAGGAGAGCAATTTATCAGGGATGACCAGAGATACCAGAAAAGATGGACAGTCTCCCACAAATGGGGACAACCGGAGTGTGGGATTGGAAGCATTAGATCATCTGCATCACTTACTTCACAACCCTAGTTAAAGGGGACTCAGAGAAAACGTATGGTTCGTTGCACATGAAATACTGTGAAGACAAGACTCCGCTGATGAGGTAGTCTCCTGGCTGGTAATAATAGGACCCTATCTCTTGCTCTTTCTTCTGAGTCCTCAGGCAGTCCATCTTCCGCAGTTCACCAGCCGCATAAGGAAGCAGGAGCAACAACAGCAGCAGCAACGGTATCATTCTGGGTCTGCCTGCCTCTTGCAGTTCCTCCTTTGTGACTGTTCCTTTCACCTCCACAGCCAGCTAATCAGGAGACGTGAGAAAAGTCTTGCGAGATCGAGGCTGCAGTGTCTTTACAACAACATCCAATTCTGAGCCATAGGCAGCAATGGGAGGTGGTGTACTAAACTGCACCACAGGCATGGACATCTCGGCCTGTCTGAATCTGAGCCCAGGCTCTCGGGAGCACAGGAGATATTTTATGCACTAAGCTTTTCAGGCACGGTGCAAGAGGGTTCCTGGAGCTGCCTTTCATTCTGATGTTTACATCATTGGTCTCCAAGGAAAACAGGAAGCAAAATATCTCTTGAGCTTTGGCAAGGCTCAGAATAGATCACTATGTTTATGATAATGATCAGAGCAAGCTTCACACCTGCAACTTCATGGATTCTCTGAGTGCCTCGAGGTGAGGTGCAGAACTGGGGAAAAACATGTTTGTGAGAAGTCACACAGGCAGCTCCATCTTCTGGTTTTCCAGGGGGAAAGGTGAGCCTGGCCTGGTGTGTATGGGAAAAACTCACACAAAAGGGCCAAGATCTAGAACTTCTCTTTGGATGCATACCAGTGCTTTGCAACACGTGGCCCCCCAGATATCCCTGGAATGCACGTTCATCATCCTTAGCTGGCATAGCCATGGGGAGGAATGAGGGGTGTTGTCATCCGAGAACATCAGGAGGGCCAAATCTTCCCCATTCCTTATGCAAGGAAATACAGTCAGGATTACCAGTGATCAAACAACAAATGGTGGGCGCCGTACAACTGAAGGATCTCCCCCTATTAGTAGTTCCAAAGAGCTCATCAGAACTGTGCATCATAATCCTTTCATGGAGTATGTTGATGGTGGGTGGGGAGGCATTCCGTCCCTCCCCCCGGAATCCTCCGCGACCGGCTGTGCTCCGCAGCGGCTCTGCGGAGCAGCCAGCCAGGCCCAGCCAGGCCAGAGCTGTCTGCAGCTGGATTTCTGGATGCAGACGGCTCTGGGAAAAATACAAATACGGCCGCTGCCATTTGCATTCCTTATTTTTGCCGTTTTAATCTATGTAAATATTTACATAGACTAAGACGGCGAAAATAAGGGGAACGCAAATAGCGTAGCGGACGCTATTTGCGTTTCCCTTATTTTTGCCATCTTAGTCTACGTAAATATTTACATAGACTAAGACTTCTGGTAGGCAAGGGGGAAAGGTGATCCTGGCCTGGCCTGTATTTGAAAAATTCACACAAAAGAGCCAAGATCAAGAACATCTCTTCGGATGCATACCAGTGGTTGGGAATGTGTGGCCCTCCAGCCTAATGGCCTAGCCCATGGGGAAGAATGATGGGAGTTGCAGTCCGAGAACATCAGGAGGGCCACATCTTCCCCATTCCTTATGCGCAAGAAATAAAGTCAGGATTACCAGTGATCAAATAAGAATTGGTGGCTGCCATACAAATGAAGGATCTCCCCCTATTGTACGAAAGTCACTTACCTTTCGTGGATTATGTTGATGGTGGGGGGGAGGCGTTCCATCACTCCCCCCGGAATCCTCGACGGGGGGGAGGCACTCTGTTCCTCCCCCCGGAATCCTCCGCGACCGGCTGTGCTCCGCAGCGGCTCTGCGGAGCAGCCGGCCAGGCCCAGCCAGGCCAGAGCCGTCTGCAGCTGGATTTCTGGATGGGAGGGCTCAGGGAAAAATACAAATACAGCCGCTGCCATTTGTGTTCCTTATTTTCGCCATCTTAGTCTACATAAATATTTACATAGACTAAGACAGACAAAAATAAGGAATGCAAATGGCGGCGGCTGTAGCCACCACCATTTGTGTACACAGTTTTGTTTTGTTTTTAAACCCACCCAGCCATGATAGGCTACATAAAGACTTATGTAGCCTATCACGTCATGGTTTTTTTTAAAAAACCCAGTCATGATAGGCTACTTAAATCTTTACATAGCCTATCACATCATTTTTATTTTTTTTTACAAGACTGGAAATGGCGGCGGCAGCAGCCATTTGGAAGACCAGCCGCCACAGCCGCCACCGCCGAAGCTACCGCTGCAGCCACTGTCGCCCGGAAGATCCACCCCAGGTAAGCCTCATCCTGGGGGTGATCTGCAGGGGGGCAGAGGGGTGGCAGGCCATTCCACCACAGAGTTTGGGTTTGCATTCGGCCTCACTGAGATCCGTGGCGGAATTCTCTGCCATCCCTATATTAGTACTTCCAGTGACCTCATCAGAACTGTGCATCATCTTGTTTGGGAAGAAGTAAACTATATTCAACCAACTGGTTAGTTACAAACACAGTCTGCAGAGAATAATGAAATGTAAAGATAGGTTTAAGGTAACTAACTTTATTATTTGAAACATACGAGGTTTCACACTTTTCATCTTTTCAAAACTTCCTTAAATACAGTGTTCTTGGTGTCGACTCCAGGGAAGCAACTGTACAATACTTGTTCTGGTCCATCAATCACTTGATTCTTAAGGTTTACCGATGAGCGCACGCGACTCATAATAAGATAGAGTTCTCCAGGGCAGAAGAGAGGTATAGGCAGACAACCATCAGCCAGAGGAAACCCATCCAAGCTAACATCACAGCAGCAATTTCAGAGCCTTGGGGAACATAATGCATCTAGAGTAGGGATGTACAAATCCCTTACCTGGTTCCAGTTGGGGCATCCGCTGAGGGGGGTGAAGGCGACCCGGTCCTTCCCCCAGAATCCTCAACGGGGGGGAGGTGATCCGGTCCTCCCCGCTGGAATCCTGCCCGGCCAGCTCTGCTCCGTGGTAAGGGAGAAGCCCCCCTACTCTTGTGAGTATGTCAGCCGGTTAGTGTGAGAGAGGAGGGGAGAGGCATTGCTCATGGGTAGAAGGAGGCATCTAACAGAGATGCTTGTAAGATCCCGCTTGCTGGCTCCTTTGGTCGTGCTCTAAGGAGGAATTGGCAAGCAACTAGCCTAGAGAAAATTGTGCTCCGGGGACCCTGGCAGACATTCACAGTACCCACTGCTTTGTCACCTGAAGGGAGGTGTGGATCTTCTTTGTACATATTTATTCTACACCCATTTTCTATCCAGAAACTGCCATCTTTGGCACAATTGGCTTGTTTCAGCTTCAACCAAAAGACTTGATGACTGGAACTGACATGATCAGGACCCCAGACCAATACAGCATAGAAACACCCATCCATGGACCTTAAGATCATCCTCAGCAGCCCTTTTCCGTGAGCCCCTGCCAAAGGAAGTGAAGCGGGTGACTACTAGGAGGAGGGCGTTTTCTGCTGTGGCACACCGGCTGTGGAATGAGCTCCATAGTAAGATTGGCCTGGCACTAGGGATGGCGGAGAATTTCTCCCCGAAACTTCGGGGGGCCGAGCACCAACGCGTTCGGCCCCCCGAACAAGTTTCGGTGAGAAATCCTCCGCACCCCCCCCCGCACCCCCCCGGGACGGGACTTACCTTCCCTGAATGTCCCTCCCGGCGGCGGGTCCGGCTGGCGGTTCGTCAGGTGTTCGAGCGGGGCGGGAGCGGCAGCCGGTCTTTCGACCGGCTGCCGCCCCCGCCATTGCAATCAAAGAAAAAAAAAAAAACACGTCCCCTGGTAGGCTACGTGACGATTCACGTAGCCTATCACGGCTAGATTTGCCAAGTCAGCTGTGATAGGCTACGTGAATCGTCACGTAGCCTATCCCGGGTGACTTAAAAAAAAAAAAAAAAGTGTGTACGGATAATGGCGGCCCCCATAGGGAGCCACCATTCCCGTTCCTTATTTGGTGGCTGTAGTCTACGTAAACGTTTACGTAGACTACGGCGAAAATAAGGGCAACGCAAATAGCGTTGCCCTTATTTTCGCCGTAGTCTACGTAAACGTTTACGTAGACGACAGCCACTAAATAAGGAACGCGAATGGCGGCTCCCTATGGGGGCCGACATTCGCGTAGGCGCTTTTTTTTTTTTTAAAGTCACCCGGGATAGGCTACGAGACGATTGACGTAGCCTACCACGGCTGACTTTGCAGATCTAGCCATGATAGGCTACGTGAATCGTCACGTAGCCTATCAGGGGGCGTTTTTTTTGTTTTTTGTTTACTTTCGCGTTCGCGGCCGGGCGAGGCGACGCGCCTCCTCCCTGGCCTGAATTTCGGCTGGGCGAGGCGGGAAGCCTCCTTCCCGGCCTGAATTTCGGCCGGGCGAGGCGGGAAGCCTCCTCCCCCCGGCCTGAACTTTGCGGGGGGAGCAGCGAAGCGCTCCCCCCCACCGCGAATGGCCTTCGACGACAGGTAAGCGACTTTTGTCCACCCCTACCTGGCACCTACATTGTATTCCTTCCAGTGGAGGTGAAGACCTTTTTATTTTCCCAGGCATTTTAGCATTTTAGCTTTCTAGACTTTTAGCTTTGCCTCTTTAAACCTGTATTTTAAATTCTTGCATTGCGGCTAGGTTTTATTGCGGTTGTATTGCTATATTGTGGTTTGGATGTTCTATATATTTAAAATTGTTTTATTGCGGGACATTTGGTTTTAATTTTTGTGAACCACACAGAGAGCTTCAGCTATTTGGCAGTATAGAAATAAAATGAAATAAATAAATAAATAAATGTTTAGAAGCTGGGGGTGGGGGTGTGACACACAAGACAGGGTGGATATTCTTAGAGTTTAAGAGATGTCACAAGCCAATATGACACAAATCCTTTCCCTACCTCGTTAAAATGGCTGGGCCAGGCAATGGCTTCCTGCTTAATGGTGAGTTTCATGTCTGGAGATGCCTGTCTCTCCACACTCCCAATGGTCACTCTAGCATGAGACTCATTGGGAAACATCACCCAATTCACGATATCAAAGTCAGCTGCGAGTTCCCCAGTCTTATCCAGATACAGTCCGCCCATGGAAGCATTAGAAAACTGGATGTCTCGTAAGGAAGTGTGAAGCTAAAATTACAGAGAAAACAGCCCCAATTTAGAAATCATGCAAATGTACTCCATATCTTAGGCCTCATCACTTTGAGCTGTGATCTTCCATGGTCAGGGCACATCCCATCTGGGCTCAGAATGCCATTCTTTGGCTTTTCACAGTCACAACTAGCATTGTCAGAATAATCTGCAATCAATTCAAAAGGGATCATATTTAAGAGAGGGCTTTTCCCAAGTTGCACAGATTAGGGAAACTTGCAAGACTTTTTGTTGTTGTTTTACGGGGGGGGGAATGTGCAAGTGCACATTAGTACAAAGTGCGCCTTCGCACATGACGAAAATCCTCGTAAAAAAAGTGCATCCCATCAATGAACAGAGGGCAGAAGTAAAGATGCCTGATCATCTGCAGAGATTTTAAAACAAAACTTGCCCATTCCTACTCATAATGAACATACCAGGCATGTTCAGACATCATGCTAAGCCGTAATGGTTAAGGAATCTCTGCTCACCTTGGTGGCTTAGCGTGGGGGGAAAAACCACATTCCCCATTCTGAGTAAGCCACCCCGACTAACCACCACTCTGCAAAAGTGTTAAGGGGCCGAGGTGACTTATTGTGTCATCTGGCGGACTCCCCAGGGTTTCAACAGGCTCCAGAGCACTTCCAGGCCATGACCATAGAGTCTGCTGGGTAGAATGTCATGGAAAACTGCCATGGATTTTCTCTATGGCCAAGTGCTATTTTGGACCCTGGAGAGGACACCAGGAGCCCTTTTCGTGCCACAGAAGATGGGATGCTCACAAAACACATCAAGAAGATAGCCAGATAACAATGGAGAGAGGACCAAAATGAAGACAACATTGGTGGAAAAGCTCATATACCCTCTCAGAATGCCACAGCTCAAGGGATCAAAAAATGAAACCACCCTTGCAGGTAGCAGGGGAACTGGAGTTCAGTGCCTCCAATACCAGTGTAGAACGTCCAGAAGGATATGAGGTTTGATGGTAGAATCATAGAATCATAGAATAGTAGGGTTGGAGGGGGACTATAAGACCACTGTGTCCAATCCCCTGCTCAGTGCAGGAATCCTAATCAAAGAATCCCTGACAGGTGGCTAGGGATGTTAGAGAATTCTGCCACAGGTCTCGGTGAGGCCGAATGCCACTGCATTCGCCCCGCCCCCGAACTCTGGCGGAATGGCCTGCCACCCCCCTTGCCCCCGCGGATGCCCCCGGGATGAGAATCACCTGGGGTGGATCTTCCAGGCGACTGCAGCTTCGGCTGCCGCCACCACCATTTCCAGGCCTGTGTGTAAAAAAAAAGAACAAAAGACGTGATAGGCTACGGGAAGATTTACGTGGCCTATCATGGTTGGGTGGGTTTAAAAAAAAAAAACTCCGTGTACCCAAATAGCGGCAGTTATGGGCGCTGCCATTTGGATTCCTTTGTTTTACCGTCTTAATCTACGTATATATTTACGTAGACTATGATGGCGAAAATAAAGGGGAACACAAATAACGTAGCGGGCGCTATTTGCGTCCCCTTTTGATTCGCCGTTTTAGCCTACGTAAAGATTTATGTAGGTTGAAACGGTGAATGAAAAAGGGACGCAAATAGCACCCTCTACGCTATTTGTAGGGATGGACGAAATCTACCTGGTCTGGCAGATTGCTTTGCGGTGGGGGGGAGGCGCTCTGTTCCTCCCCCCGAAATTCTGGGCAGGGGGGAGGCGCCCCATCCCTCTCCGCTGAAACTCTGGCTGGGGGGGAGGCGCCCCGTCCCTCCGGGCGAAATTCTGGCCGGTGGGGAGGTGCCCCGTCCCTCCGGCCGTGAATCCTCTGCTCCTGCTGGGTCGCAAATGGCGGCGGCCATAGCCACCGCCTTTCGCATCCCTGCAGTTAGCCGTGATAGGCTACATAAATGTTTACACAGCCTACCATGGCAGACTTTGGGGGGGGAAAAAAGCACGTACGCAAATGTTGGCGCCCATGGGTGCCGCCATTTGCGTTCCTTATTTGGGCACGTGTAGTCTATGTAGACATGTACGTAGACTACGGCGAAAATAAGGGCAATGCAAATAGTTCTTTTTTTCCCCCCCAAAGTCAGCCATGATAGGCTACATAAATATTTACGTAGCCTATCACGGTGTTTTTTGAAAATCTAGCTGTGATAGGCTACGTAAATCTTTACATAGCCTATCACGTTTGTTGTTGTTGTTGTTGTTTTTTACACTTGGAAATGGCAGCGGTGGCACCCGCCGGAAGACCGGGCGCCGCCGCCGCCGCCACCGCCGAACCGCCGCCGGGACCCACCGCCGCCAGGGATATTCGACCAAGGCAAGTCCCATCCCGGGGGGGGGCGGGGGGGACAGATCATTTCTCCACCAATATGGGGGGGCCCGAATGCGTTGGCATTCGGCCTTCCGGAGATCCGTGGAGAAATTCTCCGACATCCCTAGCTATTTGCGCTCCCCTTTATTTGCGTACGCGTTTGGTTGTTTGGTTGTTTTTTACCCAGAGCCCTCCGCGGCCAGAAATATTCCCCACCTTGTAACTGTGCATTTAGGTTCTTTTTCCAAGGTGCAGAACTTGGCATTTATCTCTACTAAATTTAATTCTGTCTTCTGCCCAGCCCTCCAGCCTATCAAGATCACTTTGAATTCTGTTTCTGTCTTCCAAGGTATTTAGCTATCCTGCCCAATTTTGTGTCATCTGCAGATTTGATCAGCATTCCCGGCATCTCCTCATCCAACTTATTAACAAAAATGTGGAAGAGAATTTGGCCCAGGACTGACCCTGTGGTACCTCGCTCAATACCTCTCCCCAGTTTGATATGGTCCCATTAATAAGCACTCCTTGAATCCGATTCTGTAGCCAACTGTGGATCCACCTGATGGACCCTTGTCACTGGTCCATCTGCCAGGAAATATAGCCCACTGTCCTGGAGTCCACTTTTCTCTTGCTGGCACCTCCCCTGGCCAACTCCTGTCTGCTCTCCCTGTTCGCTTGCTGTGATCGCGCTCTCTCTGGGAGCTTGCTTGCTTCCATACTCCCAAGACCAGCTGGAGCAGCTTCCTCTGCACTGCTCAGGTAGGAAACAGGAAACAGACATGTCAAAGGAGATGTGAGACCAAGTAGAATCAACAGTGTGGATTTCCCCTTGTTTCTTTTAATGGTCATTGTTCCTGAGACCAAGACTGATTCAGGCACATAACCAGACAGGGAATCCAAATGGAAAGGAGCTGGACAATCAGGAACTGCAGCTGGTCTTCCACCACCCTCCCCCTTGAGACCACTAGCCAAATGGGGATATTAGGGCTGGCAGCAGTAATCCAAAGCCAGGGCTGTGAACAGAGTCACCATTACAGTTTGGATGCAACTTTGGGCCTTCTGAAGCAGCCCTGCTTTGCTTCAGGCTGATTCTGACCCCCTCCGCTTGTCTTCAGACCCCAATCCAAAGCAAGATTTGGATATCCGAATCATTCTGATATGACATGTTCTCATTGACTGGCATTGAAAAAAAAATGGCTGTCAGGTTTACAGGTTTTGTGCTAAACTAATGAAATTTGGGAACCTGGCATCCCCCATGGAGGGGATTCCACCTGCCAAATTTCAGAGAGTCTGGCAAAGTATTTGTTGTGCTAGGCACTGCTAAAATGTGCTTTTCTCAGAAATACAAACCAAACTCAGGAGGGATAATAATCCGAGAAGTTAGCTGTTGAAGTGGAGGAGGTCACTGTCCCTAATTCCGCTGTAGGTTTCTTTGAAGTGTCTCCTCCATCAGTGCGCTCGGAGCACTGCAACTTGCATCCGCACTATCTGGACTGGGGGAGCAGCGGAGGGCCAACCAGTGCTGCTAATCCCAGCCACACCTCATCCACCTCTGCTCTGCCCCTGCCAACAAGATGCTGAAGCTGCCTCATATTGGGCTTGCTTGCTTTGAAACACAGGGTGGTTCTGAGTTATTTAAATGATAGGTGTTAATGTGTGTGTAGTGCTTTGCTTACTGTTTTTTGAAATGTGGACTGGGTCATACTTTGACACACACTGCTTGCTTGAGCACAACACAAACACAAACACAAAAATGAACACACAAGTTGAGAGACGGGGGGGATCAGAAGAAAAGCAAATGCTGGACTACCTACAAGCAAGGCAGGAGGACAACAGAAGACAACGGGGGTTTTATCTGTTGTTGTTCTTGCTGTTGTTTATGGGATATGTGATCAAAAATGGGAAAGAAAGGAATACGGGAAAGGAGGAGGGGTGGGGTGGGTGGAGGAGAGCCACGAAAAAGGACAGGAGAATAGTGTGTGTGTGTGTGTGTGTGTGTGCGTGTGTGTGTGTGTGAGAGAGATACTGTTTGTGTAAAATCCAGACAAACTCAAAGTAAGGGTAAACAAATTGTTCAGAATTGAGAAGGGTGTTGTGGAAGTGAAAGAAAGAGGCAAGGGAAGGAAAACGAAAGTAGTTTTTATTGAATTTCTCCTTTTTAAAATAAACAATCAAGAAAAAAGTGAAGCATAAAACCTATTAGAGAAGGGGAAGGGGAGAGACAAAGAACCAGGAACAGAAAGAGGGAAACTCAAACTCCGTACTTTTCAAGTGTTTGGTTTTTCAAATAAAGCATCCACAATTGTAAGAAAGCAACAAAAAAAGAAGAAAAGTTGGATTGGGAAGGAAGAAGAAAGTACAAGCACACACACACCATATAGATATAACCAAATCTCCCTAACAACACGTTGTAAACCCTTTCCCTGCCCGCCCCCTCTCTCTCTCACACACACACACACACATTGAAATGAAAGCAGGCTGATCTCTCCAATAAGTCCACTCCAATTCTGCCCCTCCTCCTCCTCCACTGTCACTGATTGGAGACTGCTGGGTTACACTCTGCCCTAATAGGGTTCAAGGGGGCTGGGTGGGGGGAGTCTGCTGACCTCCCAGATGAAGGTGGGGCTTGTGACTTCCCCATTTACCACAGGCTGCACCCACCTGGTCATACCCCATCCTCCACAGCTAGCTTTTATTAGGAGGACATGTAATCGGGCACATTGCTGCAAACTCCCTGTGCACTTCACAAGACCACCATCAGAGAAATGGATCCCAATGGGTCTTCTACAACAAAAACATTCAGTTGACTGCAAAGTCAAGAGATTGTATCCTGACGGAGCTTCACAAACCAACAACAACTGGTTCTTGATGGGTCTAGGGCTCCATTTCTAAGGGATTTCTGGAGGAGGGAAGCTACTTGGGGATGAAATGGTGGCAGAAATACAAGATATATTGGCTGCCTGTAGTGCCATGCAGGAGGAACAATTATCTGCTCTAACCCATATTTAGTTATCTTCATCTTGAGTCTTTATGGAGGTGTTGCCAAAGAAAAAGGGAATACCTGCCAGGGATGCAGTGTAGTAGAAGCTTTTTAAAATTTGCCCCCATGTCTTCAAAAATATGAGCAAATAATCTTGATTGGAGAGGTCTACTTTTAATGAAATTGACCATTTGAACCACTTTGTCCAATGGTTTGTGTGACTAGTGCTTCGCGATGTAAAAAGCAATGAGTAATTATAATATTTTCATTCTCTTTCTTTGTTAAAGCTATAAAACCTTTTGTTGAACTAACCATTGAGGGTGCACCATCTGTGCATATTCCTACACAATTTAACCATTGCAAATTATTTTCCTTCATGAAGCAATCAAAAGTTTTATATATATCTTCACCTCTAGTTCTCATTGGAAGTTCGAGACAACACAGGAATTGCTCAATAATTCAGTCAGTATGAATGAAGCGTATAAAAACCAATAATTGTGCTAACCTACTGACATCTGTTGCTTTATCTAATTGCAATGTAAAGATCATATTATCGTCTAGAAAAATATCCTTCATTTGCTGCTTAATGTCATGAGATATGTCTTGAATACGTCTTCCGATTGTGTTATCTGCCAAAGGGATTTTATTAACTTTTATCTCAAATTCGGGCCCAAACATTGTTCGAACAATAGCACAGCAAGATTCCTTTATGGTGGTTTCGGCAATAGCATGTGGGTCCTTGCTTTGGGCAATTATTTGAGCAAACAAGTAACTTGCCTTTTGAGCTTTCTCTGATGTCTTCATTCTCTTTATAGAATGATGCAGACTGCTTCTTTCTAGACTACAAGGCTATACTGCTGTAAATATTGCAATGCCTATGTCCCGAGTCCAGTTCCAGCACTCTCCAGTGGTACACTGCCAGTGGGTGGTTAATCCACAATTACAGCAGAGTAAAAATAAAAATAAATGGCAGAAATCAACTGAGCTCCGTTCTGACTGGCCAAGATGGCGGATGGCCCGCTCGGTGCAGTCCCAGGTGGCGTTTCCACCTGTGTGTTACTTTGGCCTGTCCGCGCAGCAGCACGGTGCAGAAGTTCGCAAAGGGCACACCAGAAACCACGCAGGGCTGGTGGCCGCTGCCAAGTCTTCGCGCCAGTGTTGGCTGAGCTCTGCTCCCAGGGCAGTGCCTCCCTTCCCCTCTCTTGGCCCCACACCTCTACCTTTCTGGGGAGCGCAGGCTCGAAGCTCCTCGCCTGCCCGGCGCAGCCCTCCCTGCTCTGGGGGCGTCCAGCAGGCCGTTGTTCTCCCCCGCTTCCCTGCAGCCGCACCAAGGACGTGGGGAAGCCTCTCGCCCGAGCTGATGGCAAATTGCTCGACTAATTGCTCTGCTAACTTCGAATTCTCCACACTCCTCGTGCAGCCAGCATTACCACACTCCTTGCCATACCGCTCCAACACCGCCAATCACGTGCGTCCTGCATCAAAACGCCACGTGATCCTAAAGCAGCTAATGTTAAAGCAGCTAAACCTTAGCAGCTAAGCTGCTTTAACATTCGCTGCTTTAGGAAGTTCTGGGGGAGGGACCACACGAAGCAAACATGAGTAAGGGAGCTCCGCGGTACCCTTCCGCACAATTTTCATGTGACACACCTACACACTGCCGGCAACACACTAATGTGTCGCGACACACAGTTTGGAAAGCTCTGGTCTACGTAAATATTTACATAGACTAAGATGGCCCAAAATAAGGAACGCAAATGGCGGTGGCCGTAGCTGCCGCCTTTTGCGTACGTGGTTGCTGTTATGGTTTTTTTAAAACCCATCCATGATAGGCTACGTAAATCTTTATGTAGCCTATCACATCGTTGTTGTTGTTTCTTTAACAAGACTACAAATGGCGGCGGTGGCAGCCGGTCGGAAGACCAGCCACTGCCGCCAGAGCCGCCACCACCCGGAAGATCCTCCCCAGGTAAGTCTCATCCCGGGGGTGATCCGCGGGAGGGCAAGGGGCAGGCCGTTCCGCCACAGATTTCGGGGGATTTGGCCTCACTGAGATCCGTGGCCAAATTCTCTGCCCTCCCTAAAGGAAACACACCCAGATTGGAGCGAAGTCAGGATTTTCAGCTGTAATTCAAGGGGTTTGACAAAAGTGGGGCACTAACCATTCAGGAAGTACAGCCAGTGGCATACAGAGGCCAAATGCCAAAACAGTTATCCTCTTGGCCCTGACTGTACACCTTGCTATCTTCCGCCTGTTCTGCTGTTGAGGACTTGCTTGGATCGTTCTTTGTCTGGTTCCTCCCCCTTGATCTTGCCGCCATGGGTGGCCCTGCTGGGAGTACATAACTCCCGATGGCTTCACTCACGGGGTTCACTGGAACACACAAGCCCACTCACCACAGCAAGGTGATGATCCAGCAGAGTAGGTTAGGATGTATACCAGTGAATGGGAACGTGTGGCCCTCCAGATAGCACTGGACTGCACATTCAGCAGCCCTAACTGGCCTAGCCCATGGGGAAAAATGATGGGAGTTGCAGTCCGAGAAAATCAGGAGGGCCACATCTTCCCCATTCCTTATGAGCATGAAGGTGCACACTACTTGGGGGAGTTTCCTAGCCCTGCTCCCTTTGCAACTCTCCCAGTTGCACTCCTTGTGCTGGATTAGCCAGGATTTTGTTGTTTATTCAGTCAGTCGCTTCCAACTCTTTGTGACTTCATGGTCCAGCCCACACCAGAGTTTCCTGTCAGCCGTTGCCACCCCCAGCTCCCCCAAGGTCGAGTCATCACCTCCAGAATATCATCCATCCATCTTGCCCTTGGTCGGCCCCTCTTCCTCTCGCCTTCCACTTTCCCTAGCATCAGCATCTCCGTATAGGAGATTGTGCAGCACTCTCCACCCTGAGAGTACACTACCAAACAAAGATGAGCCAAAGGAAAGCCATCTAAGCTAGTCCACACAGAAGCAATTCAAGAGACCCCGGGAACATTATCGCATCCAGAGTGATGGAAGCACAGAGGTACATCCATTGGAACAAACCCAGCAGCAAGTGCAGCAGCGTCCTTGTGCTCGAGGATTTCACCCACCTGCAGGTACTCAGTAGCGCATGTGCAAACATTGAGTATCAGTTAGTGAGTGACTCCAGCAAGGTGCAGCCCAGTGCTGTTCTCTGCTTGATCCAGGAGAGCCGTAGTGGCCTCCTCGGTGTCCAGGATGCACAGCTGGCCGTAGCTTGGAGGCTCATCTGACCGCAAAGTGCTCATCAGAGGCTGAACTGAGCCTTGCACCCTGAACACAACTGTGCTGGTGCCTTGTGGCTGTGCAGTCTTGAGTGCTGCAGACCAGGAAGCCCAGCCTAGAGGCCCGTTGTCCTTGCGAATGCCCTTTAGGAATTGCTTGCCCAGAAAGGAGCCATCAGTGTCAGTGTTGCGGGTGAAATCCGGAATTGTCAGTGGGGGTAGTGAAAACTTTCTGCCATGGCAGCTAGGAGTTGATGATTCAGCATTGAAAAGCCAGGCGTTGCAGTGCTCACAAACCTTAACGCTGTTGCTGATATGGAAACTGTCAATGTTGGTTGCAGGATACAGGCTGAAAGGCACAGCCTGCCTCCCATGCCTGGGCTGGTTTCAGATATTGACGGATGCAAGGCGGGACAGAGCTTGGCATTTGCGTTCCTTATTTTTGGCCATCTCAGTCTATGTAAATAAAAACCAAAATGACAAGACTGCAAATGGCGGCGGCAGTTAATACTTAAATATGTAAGTATTTATGTAGGCTAAAACGGCGAAAAAGAGGGAACTCAAATGGTGGCCCCCGTAGCCGCAGCCATTTGCATCCGCTGATTTGTTTTGTTTTTTTCTAACCTGGCGTGATAGTCTATGAGAATACTTACGTAGCCTATCATGGCAGCCTGGCTGGATATCCCTATCTTCATATGTGGGAGATATTTTGCTCTTTCAGATTTCAGGGATGCGAAATTGTCCTGGAAGGGTCTTATCAGCAAGTGGGGTTATCACCCACCCTTCCTACAACTGCATGAGATGCATGTGAAAGGGGAGGCATTATTTTACTCCAACCCTGTGCTTTTTAGGAAGATTCAGGTCTGTTAATGTAGAATTCTGCAGAGATCAACCCTGAACCAGAATGCTTTCATAATATCCCTCTAAGGCTCCCCAGAACAGATGGGAAGGATGGGCATCTCCTCACAAAATCTCACCTTGAGTCTGGCTCCAATGTGTCTTGCCCCAACGGGGTGTTGTGTTACTTCTTACAGTCTGCCCCTTGTCTCTGCAAGGGATGTATGAAAGACTTACCTGATTCCAAACTGGGGGACCCACGTGGGGGGGAGGCGCTCTGTCCTCCCCCCTGGAATCCTCCAGAGTTCTGGCCATGGCTGGGCTGCTGCGGTCACTAACGGCGGCCATCATAGCAGCCGCCATTTGCATCCTTCCAGGCTGCTGTGAAAGGCTACGTAAGTATTTACGTAGACTATCACAGCAAAAAGCAGGGACCCAAACGGCGTAGTGGTGGCCATTTGATCCCTGCTCTTTGCCGTGATAGGCTATGTAAGTATGTAAATACTTACATAGCCTATCACGGCAGCCTGGAAGGAAGCAAATGGCGGCAGCTAAGACGGCCGCCATTCGCGGCCACAGCGGAATCCCATTCGAGGATTCTGCAGGATGGCAAAGGGTGGGAGGCCCTTCCACCACGGGTTTCAACACCTCTTTAACTCAATCCAATTCTACCCATAGTGGGGCCATAATTCAGCAGTAGAGCACCTGATTTACAGGAACAAGGTCCCATGTTCAATCCCTGGCATCTCCTGGTGGGGCTGCAATAACTCCTTCCTGAAACCCTGGAGCGTTACCAGTCAGTTTCAGCAATACTGGGTTAGACGAGCCTATATTTTTGGAGGCAGCTGCCTAAGTTGACCCTTGAATTCAGTATGACTTGGGAGTAATGAATAACTGACTGGATAGACATGTAGCCTAACACATGTCTGTCCAGGGGGTCGGGGAGGTGCCAACATAACTATCGTCACGGGCAGGGGGAGGTATGGCATTGGCGGATTAACAGGCCAGCTGAGGAGAAGAGGGGCTTGACACCTTACAGCTGTCCCATCTTCTGGTTCTACCCCAACCTGATGGTTCCGGACGGCCTTACCAGTCTGCCCTCGGGTCTGGTGGTGCTGATGCTGAATGCCTGGTGGGCCCCAAATAAAATCTCCCTCATCCATGATTTGATTGTGGATGAGGGGGCTGACCTGGTATGTATTACTGAGACCAGGGTGGGGGAACTGGGAGGGGTCACCCTCTCCCAGCTGTGCCCTCCTGGCTACTCAGTGCAGCACCAACACCGACTCGAGGGTCGGGGAGGGTGGGTTGCCGTGGTCTCTAGGAATTCAATCTCCCTCTCTAGGCTTCCTGCTCATTCGAGTGCAGATCTTGAGTGTCTTTACCTTGTGTTGGGAACGCAGGACAGATTAGGGATTCTGTTGGTGTACCGCCCACCCTGCTGCCCATCAGACTCCCTGCCTGAGCTGGTGGAGGTGGTGTCGGACTTGGTGTTGAGGACCCCTTAGATGATGGTCCTGGGGGATCTCAACTTCCATGCTGAGGCCGCTGTATCCATGGCAGGTCTGGACTTCATGGCCACCCTGACAACCATTGGGCTGTCCCAATATGTCATCGGCCCAATGCATATAAAAGGACACATGCTTAATCTGGTTGTCTTGACTGGGCAGGAGGATGGTGATGTGAAAGTGGAGGAATTAACATCTATCCATTTGTCATGGTCAGATCACTTCCTGTTGAGGTTTAGACCCCTGGCAGCCTTTCCCCTCTGCATGGGTGGGGGACATGTTAAAATGGTCCACCCCCAGAGGCTAATGGATTCCGATGGATTCCAGAGGGCTCTGGGGGGTTTCCTGCTGGTATGGCTGGTGCTCCTGTCAAAGCCCAGGTTGCTCTGGGGAATGCAGAGGTGACTCAGGCAGTTGACACGATCATGCCCAAGCGCCCTCTCCCTCTGAGCAGAGCACGGCCAGCTCCTTGGTATTAGGAATGGCGGAGAATTCCGCCACGGATCTCAATGAGGCCGAATGCCAGTGAGTGGGGTCCCCTGAAATCCGTCGTGGAACGAAGCCCCCCCACCCCACGAAATGTACACAAAACGGAGAACCTCCCTGGTGCCGTTCGCGCCACTTTGCAAATGGTGGGCAGGTCTGCGGCTGCTATTCGCTTCACCATTTTTCCTGTGATACGCTATTTAAATTCATATGTAGCCTATCTCGGTTAATGCAGGGACCCCATTTGCATCCCTGTGGAGCCCATGATAGTCTACATAAATATTTACGTATCCTATCATGGTGAAAAAAAGGGACACAAATGGCAGTGGCTACAGCAGCCACTATTTGCATCCCTGTGCTAGCCAGCAGTGGCCAGATGTATTTAATCTGGCAGACTCCTCAGGGTTTCAACAGGCTCCCGAGGACTTCCAGGCCATGACCATAGAGTCTGCTCGATGGAGTCTCTTCCACTCTGGCAATGCTCTAACTGCCACGGGCTTTCTCTATGGCCAAGTGCTATTTTGGACCCTGGCGAGGCCACCAGGAAAGAATGGCAGGAGCCGTTTTGTGCCACAGAAGTTGGGATGCTCACAAAACACATCCAGAAGATAGACAGATAACAAAGGAGAGAGGATGGTTACCAAAATGAAAACAACATTGGTGGACAAAGTCATATACCGTCTGGGATGCCACAGCTCAAGAGATCAAAGAATGATCACCGAATCTTATTTTCTGAAATCACCCTTTCAGGTAGCAGAGGAACTGGAGTTCAGTGCCTCGAACACCAGTGTAGAAGGCTCAGGAGGATATGAGCGTTGATGGTAAAATCTTAGAATCATAGGATTGTTGGAATGGAAGGGGGCTATAAGACCATTGCGTCCAACCCCCTGCTCAATGCAGGAATACAAGTCAAAGGATCCCTGAAAGGTGGCTGTCCAGCCTCATCTTGAATGCCTCCAGTGTGGGAGAGCCCACCACCTCCCTAGGTGGTGCATTAAAAACGTGGTTGTTCAGGCAGGCATTTGGGGTGGGTTAGGGTATTTAAAAAAAATATATATGGTAAAATTTTATTGTTTTAAATTGTTTTATGGTGGGTTGTACATCGCCCAGAGTGGCTGGGTGACCAGTCAGATGGGCGATTAATAAATTTAATAAATAAATAAATAAATAAATAAATAAATAAATAGGTCATTGGTTCCATTGTCATATTGCTCTAAACATGCCCAGTTCCTTCAGCCTCTCCTATTAGGGCTTTGTTTCCAGTTACCTTGTGACCTTTCCTGCCCTCCTCTGAACCCTCTCCAGTTTGTCTGCATCCTTCTTAATGTGTGGTGCCCAGAACTGGACACAGTACTCCAGATGAGGCCTAACCAGTGCTGAGGAGAGGGCAACTTGTACTTCATGTGATTTGCAAGTCTCAGTTTCAGGTTGTGATCGACAACAATTCCAAGATCCTTCTCGCTTGTTGTCCTTTGGAGCCAAGTATTCCCCACCTTGTAACTGTGCATTTGGGTTCTTTATCCTAGGTGCAGAACTTGGCATTTATCCCTACTAAATTTCATTCTGTTGTTTTCTGCCCAGAGCTCCAGCCTCTCAAGATCACTTTGAATTCTGTAACTTTTTCCATGGTATTATCTCTCCTGCCCAATTTTGTTTCATCTGCACATTTGATCAACATTCCCTGCATCTCCTCATCCAACTCATTAGTAAAAATGTGGAAAAGCACTTGGCCCAGGACTGAGCCCTGTGGTACCTCGCTCGATACCTCTCCCCAGTTTGAGAAGGTCCCATTGATAAGCACTCCTTGAGTCCAATTCTGTAGCCACCTGTGGATCCACCTGATGGACCCTTGCTACTGGTCCATCTGCCAGGAAATATAGCCTGCCGTCCTAGATTCCAAATTTCTCATGCTAGCACCACCTTCTTAGCCAGTCATTCACCTGGAGTATTTTTCTTGCCCATTTTATCCCTCTTCAAACTATTGGAAGGATGGATGAGAAAACTACCTGAGCCCCAAAGTTCTTGAGTTTCCTTCCCAAAGCTTCAAAGTCTGACATGATTTCTTTGTAGTTGTGCTTGTTGGTGTCATTTGTTCCCACATAGATGAGAAGAAAGAGATACCTGTCTTTGGGCTTTATGAGCACAGGGAACCCTTCAGACACATCTCTAGTCCATCCTCCTGGTGAGTCCATGGGTCTTCACAACATACTTAGATTTCGATCCCACACAGCAAGGAGTCTCCCACTACTACTAGTCATCTCTTCTTCCTGTTGTAAGCCTTGCTTTCATCGCCTCTGTTTGACTGACCTTCAGCCTCTTGCTTGCTCTCATGCGGGGTCCCCTGTAATTCTTCCTCTGTACGGTGTCCTCCACTCTCATCCTCAAGTACCTTGAAATGATTCCATAGTTCCAATGCTTCCACTGGTCTAGAGTGGCTTCCAGTTGTTCTGCTCCTACTTCTGACCCTTTTTCCAAGGAGTATCCTTTACTTCATTTTTCTTCGCCTCAGCAGTTTCCTATTCTGCCTCAGCTTGCTGTTGCTCTTCTAGCTTTATGTTTCTCGCTTTCTGATTGTACTGGAATAGCCTGAGCTTTGTCCTCTGTTCACTGGAAGTTAAAAACACAGTCCCACTGGTATGGAAGTGTGTGTTACAAGAAAAGGGCAGAGCTTGGCTGTTGTCAAAAGGCCGAGGGGTTTCTTGCATCTGCAGGCTGAATGAAGTGGGGTGGAAGCATCCATGCCGGGCCACAAAGCGCCTTCTCTAGGGGCTGGAGGGGTACAATTGGTGCAGCGGCATGAGTTGTGCTGGGACTCATGGTTCACCTACTGGTTGCTGTCACCAGTAAGCATTTCATGCCTAGGGATGGTAGTAATTTGTGGAATATATAAATGTTGTTTTGTTAAATGCAACAGCTCAAGACTTCCTTTCTGAGCTAAAACTAAACTTCAAATAGCTAACTTTTAACTGCAGGTATCTCTTAATCCCTTTGTGATTTCTCTGCCGGCTCTAAGTTACTGGCATATCATAGTACCTTGGCCTGCACCTCTGTTTATACAGGTGTCCAGAGACTTTTGTGTGTGTTCATATTTGCTTTCACTCCAATTTGCAATTGATGGTTTAATTAACCTTGACTGTTTTGATATTAAATATAAACCTTTATAGTACAGTATTAGAGAAAATAGCCTAATGCTTTTCTTCTTCTTTTTAAGATTTATACAGAACCTCCTGATTTTGAATTAGAGTGAAAACCATGGTTATCTGTGGAATCTGCATGTCAAGAGCCTTCCAGTGAAGTGTGTTCTCTCAACAGGAAGGAAGCAAAAAAGGGATGGCCAACCTACTCCCAACTAGCAGGTAGAGAGATACACACAAATGCGGACACGAACACCCACACACGATTTTCTAGTTATCAGAGCAGCCCTCTTCTGAGTCTATATGGGGTCCATGGGCAGTTTCCCAGTCCCTGTGCCCTGTCCTGGTCCACTGCTGATGCCCACCACGAGCCTCCCTCAATTTCCCCCCTGTCCAGCGGTGGCCTCCACAATTTCTGAATGGATGGAGTAACCATGCAGAAAGGTAATGAAATGGGCAAAGGTGAAAGCACAGATAAGCAGACAGAGGTCAAAACACAGTTGGGCAGTCAGATATCTTACACAGTCTGTAAGCAGAGTCAAAAAAAAGCAAAGGTTCAGTAACACCAAGCATCCATCACAGGCCAAGGTCCATGAGGCAAGACGGAAGCCACAGAACCTGAAGGAACACCATAGTTTCTAGCACTGGCTAGGCAGACACTGAAGTCTTTTAACCCCAAAGCCTGCTGAGCCCCACCCAGAGCTCGGCTGCAGTACAGTAGAGCTCTCTGGTCAGAGCCCTACGCATGACGAGGCACATTCTCCTGAGGAGACCTTCCTTGCAGTTGGGCACTTCTTACAGGAGCCCTGCTGATTGCCCTCTTTAGATGATGATACGCCCTGTGACTGATGGTGGGGGGGATCTTGCTCAGCCTCTGTTTCTATGCAGAGCTCCCCTCTTGCTGTGGGGATGCACCCATGGTCCTCTACCCCAAGGGCCCAGGCTCCCCCAAGTCTCCTGATATACGTGGTTCAAAGGCATCACCCTGTCTCTAGAAGGTCTATGTCTGAGGAGGAGGAGAAGTCCAGAAGGGTCATGTCAACCCCCGACTTGGCCACCATGTGGAAAGACAAAGCTGAGCTGGGGGCAAGTGGGGTGCTGACATGCGTAGGAGTAACTCGCATTGAACTCAATAAGACTTACTTCTGAGTAGACATGCACAATTTTGGTTCTCCTCTCCATTTTAGCCTCACAACGTCAACAACAACGCTGGATGTGGAAATAGAAAGCTTAGCAGGGAGAATAATATCTCGTGCAAGGCTCCAGACCGGCATGGTCATTTTAAAAGGTTTTTTCTTTTTTAAAACAGTGTTGCTTTAAACAAAGAGTACATCACTCAGGCAAACCTAGGACAGCCTTCTTTAGGGAAGCCCCTAGGAGGAGGAAATGTTTCGGATGAAAGAATTACTGCACGTCTCAGGCAAAAATAAGGGCAACGCATAGCGTGAATCGTCACGTAGCCTATCAGGGGAAGTTTTTTTTTTTTCTTTCATTACAATGGCGGCGGCGGCAGCCGGTCGAAAGACCGGCTGCCGCTCCCGCCTCGCTCGAAAACCCGCCGAACCGCCGGCCGGACCAGCCACCGGGAGGGACATTCGCAAAAGGTAAGTCCCGTCCTGGGGGGGGTGCGGGGGGCGGGGGGGTGCGGAGGATTTCTCCCCGAAACTTGTTCGGGGGGCCGAACACGTTGGCGCTCGGCCCCCCGAAGTTTCGGGGAGAAATTCTCCGCCATCCCTACAATTCGTACATCCCTAAACCTGTGCTCTCTCAAAAGCATTTTTCTGTATTTGTGCCTCTCCCACCCCTTGACACTCTGGTTTCCCTTTCTCTCTCCCTCCCTCTGACATTCCATTCTCTACCTTTGTGGCCCCTTTCTCTCTTATTGTGCCCTTTCTCTCTCTTGACCCCTGCACCTGGCAGGGAATTAGGGATTATGAAAAGCCTGCCCATTATGAGGATTGTCAGGCACCTTCTATTCCATCATCCTCCCATCAACAGAGTCTGATTTTCCTTAGTTTCCAAGCTTCTGCAAATTTGCATGGGCAAAATGCCCCCCCCATGCACAAATTCCCCCCAAATATGCATTTTAACTCCACTAGCCTATGGGGAAAATGTGCATTTTTAGGCAGGGTGTGTTTTTTTTTTAATTGTGCGTTTTTTTACAACAAAATTTGGACAACACAGTCGAAGGTTAGAAACATGGTTCCCCAAATCTGCGGAATCCAGCCTCCAGGGGAAAAGCCAATTAGCTGGTAGGGTTCATAAAAATGTGAACTCATTTAGTTCTATTGCAGATTCCTCCAACATTCCTACTCACAAGTCTCTCTGCCAGCCTGTCAAAAAATGTTTTTAAAAAACAGCTGGGAAGGGGCAAGGAAGGATGGGAGGTCATGATCATGAATCCAGGTTTGGGCAGTGGCACGGGCGAGGCTAGAGTACCAACTGCACCCGTTCCAGAGATATCAGATCTGATCAAGGTGACACATGCCTAAGTTACACCCTGTTTGGGCTGAGGTAACATCCAGTATGTGGGGGTGCCGTTGCTAGGGACAGGTGAATGAGTGAGACTCGAGACTGCTTGGATCTTCCAAATATTGTATCATTGCTCGTCACATTTCCTGTTCACGATGTCTGCTCACTCTGCAGGAACACGAAAAACGTGCAAATCAAGCAGCAACTGAATGTGAAATGTGTACACATTTCCCAAACTTTGTACCCATTTCCTGATTTGTGAAACTTTCCTCCATAGACTAAAGTGGGGCTGATTCAGTCTCCACGGAAATTTGCACAAATTGAACTGGGGAAGTTGCTCAAATGGAACATGAGCACACATCTGCCATTTGCAAACATTTTCGCCAGACGTGATTTCTGTCTGGAACCCAGGATCGGTTCAGAGCTCCACTGAAATCAGAGCTGCCAGCCTCCACTGGCAGCTGCCCCAAATCTCAGGCTGAGAATGTCAGGATCTAAAGTTTAAATGGCTCAGGACCAACAACTGAGCACAAGACTATCCCATGTCAAATCTCTCTCTGTTCAGGAGACAGTCCACTTCGAAAAAAAACAATTCCCTTCAATCAAATCATAATTTCTGTGGAGTAAATGTGTAATGACCATAGATGACAATGAGAGGAAGGAAACGGAAGTACCGAATTAAACTCCTGCATTCTGTGAGAATAATTCTTAATGACAACAAGTGCATGAAACCGAATAATTCTAAATGACAACAAGCAGAGCAATCAGAATACACTAATGCCAGTAACAAACAAACATCCATTTAATGTCTTGCATTCAGGGTTTTCCATGTGCACGCAAGCTGCAAAATACTGGTACACTGCAGCTGTTAAGGGCCACACCTTCAACAGATGCATTACTTGGACAATGTCAGTATGGTATAGTTCCAGCCTCAACACTACCTCAGATGCGGATGGCGGTCACTGGCAGAGTGACAGCCCCAAGGCTCAGCTTTGCCTGTCTCCTGTCACAGAAACACCGAAACTATGCAAATGAAGCTATAAGCACATCAAAAGGCTCTGATAACTAAGATCTCACCAAACCTGTATCTCCTCCAAAACTACGCTAAATATTCTCCCACAACTCTACTTCTATGGATCAGATGCCCTAGTTTGTTCTGAACATGATATGCTCCTTCGTATTCAGATCAGGTCTCAATACAATGATGTAGCACTTGGGAAGAAAGATGCAGCCCAACAGCCCAGCACTGGAGGCCAAGATGGAGAAGACCTGCACGGCCACCATGTATTTCCCCTTGGTGCTCAGGTAGGAGGGCACAAAGGACAGCCAAACACTGCAGAAGACCAACATGCTGAAGGTGATCAGTTTGGCTTCATTGAAGGCCCCAGGCAGCTTCCTGGCTAGGAAAGCCACTGTGAAGCAGATGGCAGCCAAGAAGCCCATGTAGCCAAGGGCAGTATAAAAGAAGACAACAGATCCTTCATTGCATTGCAAGATGTTCTGTCCAGGCTGGGAATGCATGTCAGAGTCAGGGAATGGGGCAGAGCTCCCCAGCCAGATGGTGCAGATGACAACTTGGACACTGGAGCAAGAGCTGACAATGGAGTTTGCAAGACTCTTCCCCAGCCATCTCTTCACTCTGTTCCCTGGTTTTGTGGCAAGGAAAGCCAACACCACCGTGACGGTTTTGGCCAACACCGAAGAAACGGCAACTGAGAAGATGATGCTGAAGGCTGTTTGTCGGAGAAGGCAAGTCACTTTCCTTGGCTGCCCCATGAACAGGAAGGAGGACAAGAAGGAAAGCATGATGAAGATGAGGAGAATGTAGGACAGGTCTCGGTTGTTGGCCTTGATTATTGGAGTTTCTTGGTATTTCATGAAGATTCCTAATACGAAGCCCGTGGATAAGGACAAGAATAGAGCAAAGGAAATCAGGACAATCCCCAAAGGTTCTTCATAGGTGAGGAAGGATATCTCCTTGGGGACACATTGATCTCTGTCTGTGTTTGGATGCTGATCTTCCGGACACTTGTTGCAATGGT
The DNA here is from genome assembly GCA_026122225.1 of Heloderma charlesbogerti. Taxonomy (NCBI): domain Eukaryota; kingdom Metazoa; phylum Chordata; class Lepidosauria; order Squamata; family Helodermatidae; genus Heloderma; species Heloderma charlesbogerti. The sequence goes on along the minus strand of JANEZZ010003034.1, from coordinate 96,726 downwards.
CGGCATCTGAGAAGAGGGAGAGTGAGTTCAGCAGGATTTACATCCACGTACTCCAGAAAAATGTGCAGTTGGGCAAGGAGAGAGAGAAACATTCCCTCACAGAGGACCTGTTTTGTGACCAGACCAGTCTATGGCCTCATCACCAAGTGAGGACCTTAGTAGTCGCAGGGCCAGGAAAGGTACTGTAATATCTCTGTGGGGAATTACAGAGGGTCAGTCAGAGAGGAACAGAGAAGAGTGGGCTAGATGGATTGATGGGCTAACATGGAATAAACACAGCTCCCTTCCTGGTTTAAATATGGAAAAGTGAAGGTATTTATCCCAACGTTGTTCAGGCTAAGGGAGTGTCTGTGAGGTTATCCTGTTCTTATCTTCATAATAATCCTGTAAGGCATGTAAAGCTACCTGGTAGCTGAATGGCTTGTGATTTATGTATTTACTCAACTTATGCCCCAACTTTCTAGCACAAGACGGTGCTGAAGGGAGTCCTGATTATGTTTGAAATCCGGAGTAGTAAACTTCCATAAAGCTTTCTTATTTTTTAATCAAGTTTTACTAAAGAGGTTTTAAAAAAATGGAACACTGAATCAGTGTTCAGCAGGGGAGTACTCTGATCACCAGAAAGTGGGGGTTGCCCCATTTTCACATCCTCTTTTCTGCCAGGGACCGTCTGTTTCCCTGCCACAGGATCAAAGCACAGTGCAGACAATTATCTGTGTATAATGGAGAAAGGCCACCATGTCTGTACATGCTGCCCTGTCCCAATCATAGAAAAAGCAGAGTGGTTTTTTTGGGGGGGGGCATGATTTATACCAGGAACAGTGTGCACTAAGCATCCCCCTGCTTTGCACCCCAGAGATTCACTCCCATCATCTTGTCTTTCCACTCACTTCATGGGATTAATGGTGGAGATTAAAAATAAACTGAAGCCAAGTAGGGGTCAGAGTTCCAAAAGTCTATAGCATCTGTTCCTAAGATGTATGAATATTTAATGTGTTAATTAACATGCTTTTGAGACTGCACATCGGAACAATGATCACTACAATGTACGGACCAGAAGAATAAAACCTTGTAGAAGAAGAGCAACTAATAACGAATGAAATTAGCATTCAGTCGAATGGAACAACTCTTCATTAAAGTCACACTATGTACTAGAAGGGCATCATGAGGTATTTCAGGCTGAGCAGTAGTGAATGGCCCATGACCATGAGGCATTCCCATGATGTTTTACAGTAGGAGAAACAGTCATTTAAGAAGCCTTCTTCTCTTACCCTCTCGTGTAATGTTTTGCTCAAGGGGTTTAAGAGAAAAGAAGAGAGAAGTAAAATAGGGCTGTGGAGACTATTTGGCATATTCAAGGAGTTGCCCTAGGTAGGGATTTCAGAGAACTCCTCCACGGATCTCGGGGAGTCCGAATGCCAGCGCATTCGGCCCCCCGAAATCGGTGGCGGAACAGTTTGCCCCACCACATCCCCCGGGACGAGACTTACCTGTGGCGGATCTTCCTGGCGGTGGCGGCTGCGGCGGCGATTTGGTGGTGGCGGCAGCGGCCGGTCTTCCGACCAGCAGCCACCACCCATTTCCAGTTAAAAAAAAAAACATGATAGGCTATGTAAATGTTTACGTAGCCTATCACGGCTGACTTAAAATAGCAACAACAACAACGCGCGTATGCAAATGGCGGCGGCCACGGCCCGCTATTTGCGTTCCCCTTATTTTCTGCATCTTAGTCTACGTAAATCTTGATGTAGACTAAGACGTGCCAAAATAAGGAACGCAAGGCACGGCCTGGCCGCGCCATTTGCATACGCGTGTTGTTGTTGTTGTTTTTTAAATCAGCCGTGATAGGCTACATAAACATTTACGTAGCCTATCATGGCTGACTGCAGGGACGCAAACGGTGGCGGCTACAGCCGCCGCCATTTGCGTCCCTGCTAGCCAGCAGCCGGATGTCCAGCTGCTGGCGGAGCGGGCCGGGGTCTCTGCAGAATGCCTGCGGAGCACAGCCGTCAGTCCAGGATTCCGGGGGGGGGAGGAATGGAGCGCCTCCCCCCCACCAACATAATCCGCGAAAGGTAAGTGCCTTTCGTACATCCCTAGCCCTAGGGATCTCCCATTCTTCTGAACTTGCCTACCTTCCTGAATGGAGATGGTTCCTTCCGCACATGGAGCGCAAGCATAGCAGCATGGTGGCTCTCCTTCTTGGACCTCCTTGTAGTATCCGTGGCGACAGCTCTCAGTGCATCTGGAATGAGGCACGGTCTAGCAACAAAGAGAAGGAGCATCCAGGAAAATAGTGTTATGAATATTTGTGCCTATGGAAATGAGTCCTACAATTTAGGCAGGACCCAACAGCTTGTGACCCTAAATGAAGTAGAAGGGATCCCAGGTCCTTGTTTCAGGGAACCACTATTTATGCCTCACAACATGGCATGGATATTTTTGGTCTGTTTGTTTCAAAATGTTTATGCAACCTATACTATATATGTACTCAAGCCAATATAAAAACTGGAGGGGAAAAGGTACGACAATGAAATCAACTAAAAGACAATCCCAGAATAACTGAATTTACAAGCAACAGCAATAAATGGACAAGCTTCAAAACGTGCGCATGCAATGACGGTGAACAATGGGGGATGGAGATGAGCTTTTTGTGGGCAGGACAGGCACCACCATTGGAAAGGCCCTCTCCACTTCCGTGTTTTGATCTTCAGTGGCAGGGCAGAAGGCAAAGGAAGGATCGGAGGAATCATGGCACAGCTGGAGATGGACAGGCATTTTAAGGAGCGGGGTACCTGATGGATTTATATCCCGCAAAATAGGGATGTACGAAAGTCACTTACCTTTCTGCGGATCATGTTCATGGTGGGGGGAGCGTTCCGTCCCTCTCTCCAGAATCTTCGACGGGGGGAGGCGATCTTGTCCTCCCCCCCCCCATGTAGAGAGGCCCACCACCTCCCTAGGTCATTGGTTCCATTGTCATATTGCTCTAACTGTCAGGATGTTTTTCCTGATGTTCAGCTGGAATCTGGCATCCTGTAATATGAGGCCATGATTCCGTGTCCTGCATTCTAGGATGATCGAGAAGAGATCCTGGCCTTCCTCTCTGTGACAACCTTTCAAGTACTTGAAGTGCACTGTTGTATCTCCCCTCAGTCTTCTCTTCCCAAGGCTAAAGATGCACAGTTCTTTCAGCCTCTCCTTTCGGGCTTTGTTTCCAGTCACCTGATGACCTTTCCTGCTCTCCTCTGAACCCTCTCTAGTTTGTCTGCATCCTTCTTAATGTGTGGTGCCCAGAACTGGACACAGTACTCCAGATGAGGCCTAACCAGTGCTGAGTAGAGGGCAACTTGTACTTCATGTGATTTGCAAGTCTCAGATTCAGGTTGTGATCGACAACAATTCCAAGATCCTTCTTGTTTGTTGTCCTTTGGAGCCAAGTATTTCCCACCGCATAATTGTGCATTTGGATTCTTTATCTTATGTGCAGAACTTGGCATTTATCCCTACTAAATTTCATTTTGTTGTTTTCTGCCCAGAGCTCCAGCCTCTCAAGATCTCTTTGAATTCTTTAATTGTCTTCCATGGTATTAGCTATCCTGCCCAATTTTGTGTCATCTTCACATTTGATCAACATTCTCAGCATCTCCTCATCCAACTCATTAGTAAAAATGTGGAAGAGCACTTGGCCCAGGACTGAGCCCTGTGGTACCTCACTCAATACCAATCCCCAGTTTGAGAAGGTCCCATTGATAGGGATGGACGAAAGTCACTTACCTGTCCTCGAAGCTTTTCGCAGTGGGGGGGGCACTTTGCTGCTCCCCCCGCGAAGTTCAGGCCGGGGGGGGAGGCTTCCCGCCTCGCCCGGTCGAAATTCAGGCCGGGGAGGAGGCGCCTTGCCTCGCCCGGCCGCGAACTAAAAAGTTTTTTTTAAAAAAAAACAATGCCCCCGTGATAGGCTATGTGATGATTAACGTAGCCTATCATGGCTAGATCGGCTGGAAGTTTCAGGGAGAAATTCTCCGCCAACCCTACCCATTGATAAGCACTCTTTGAGTCCGATTCTGTACCCAATTGTGGATCCACCAGATGGACCCTTGCTACTGGTCCATCTGCCAGGAAATATAGCCCACGATCCTAGATTCCAAATTTCTCATCCTAGCACCACCTTCTTAGCCAGTCATTCACCTGGAGTATTTTTCTTTCCCTTTTTATCCCGCTTCTACTGGAAGGACGGATGAGAAAACTACCTGAGCCCCAAAGTTCTTGAGTTTCCTTCCCAGAGCTTCAAAGTCTGACATGATTTCTTTGTAGCTCTGCTTGTCGGTATCATTTGTTGCCACATAGATGAGAAGAAAGGGATACCTGTCATTGGGCTTTATGAGCATTGGGAACCCTTCAGACACATCTCTAGTCCTTCCTCCTGGGAGACAGCTTACCTGGCGAGTCCATGGGTCTTCATGACATACTTAGGTTTCAATCCCACACAGCAAGGAGTCTCCCACTACAACTAGTCATCTCTTCTTCCTGTTGTAAGCCTTGCTTTCATCGCCTCTGTTTGACTGACCTTCAACCTCTTGCTTGCTCTCATGCGGGGTCCCCTGTAATTCTTCCTCTGCATGGTGTCCTCCACTCTCATCCTCAAGTACCTGGAAATGATTCCACTGTTCCAACGCTTCCACTGGTGTAGAGTGGCTTCCAGTTGTTCTGCTCCTAATTCTGACCCTTTTCCAAGGAGTATCCTTTACTTCATGTTGTCACCCGGGAGGACAGATTAGAGACATGACTGAAAGGTTGCCTGCACTCATAAAGCCCACTGACAGGCGAGTTGCACCTCACAAAGGCTGGGAAGAATGTGTTTGGCCACAGCATGAAGAACTTCATCAGGAAGGCTTTAAACTGAATCCTATGGGGAAGGGAGATGTAAAGTTGGGGTAACAATGGACATAGGCGGATGCACTGCAACAGAGAGAACAGCTCTGATAGCGCCCAATAATAGTCTTCAGACACATGTAGGAAGAAAGCCAGACTATGAAGCACATGGTCTTCGATGTCTATATACTGATGCCCAGAGTACGGGAAACAAACAGAACGAATTTGAACTCTTAATACAAGAGGGAAATTATGACCTGATAGGTATAACTGAGACTTGGTGGGATGACTCTCATGACTGGAATACAGCAATTGAAGGATATAACTTGTTCAGAAAGAACAGGAGGAACAAAAAGGGAGGTGGGGTTGCACTGTATGTGAAAAGAACCAAAGAAACCCACTTCGGGTGTTGACTTGGTTACAAGACCGAATCAGCCTTGGTTGCCCTGCTGGATGATCTATATCAAGAGAGGGATGGGGGAGTGCCACCTTGCTGATTCTGCTCCATCTCTCATCGGCTTTGGGTACCATGGACCATGGCTTCCTGATAGATCGACTATGTGGGAAGGGCATCGGAAGCAGTGTCTTACAATGGTTTCACTCCTACTTAGGGGGCTGATTTGAGGGAGTAATGTTGGGTGTGCATTCCTTGTCCCCTTGGCAATTGAGCTACCGGGTTTCACGGGGCACCACCGTCTCCCCAATATTGGTCAACATTTGTATGAATTCACTGGGAGCAGTAATGAGGGGATTTGGAACAGGATGGAAGCCATGTGGGTGAGTGCTTCTGCAGTGCAGGAAACAGGCTCGTTGCCTCTTTTGGTTGGGCTGCACTCCCCTTCAAAGATCAGGTTTGTAATCTGGGGGAAGTCCTACATCCATTGTCTCTGCAGGCCCACGTGGCCCATGCAGCTTGGAGTGTATTTTGCCAACTTCAGCTGGTTCGCCAGCTCCGGCCTCTCCTGGATGGGGTAGCTTGCTCACTGTGGTACAGGTGCTATTAACCTGAAGACCGGATTACTACCAAGCACTCTGTGTGGGGCTGCGCTCAAGGCTGCTCTGAAAGCTGGTGATAGTTCAGAATTCAGAAGCTTGGCTGTTGATGGGAGCTGACCCTCTTCAGCATGCTACCTTTGCTGAGGGAATTGCACTACCTGCCTATTTGATACCAGGTCAGATTTTTTTGGGGGGGGGTACTAGTGTACAAAGAGCTAAACAACTTGCGACCAGAATACCTGCCCCAGAACCAATACAATCCAGTTGTATTGTAATTGTTTTTGTCTAGATGTGGAGTAAAATATAAATGTAAATGAATAAATACAGAAATTAATACGGAAATAAATAAATAATAAATGTCCTATGGGGCTGTGCCTTCAACAGAGTGATGGGTGACATCATAACTTCTGGGCAGAATCATGGCAGTGGTCATGTGGGGGCTGCAAAAACTGCTGGGGAGGGTTGTCGTTCCTGTCAGCCACTACAGTTTTCTGCAACGTCTGCATAGGAGACCCTTTCAAGACATGATTAAAGGTGCAATCCTATACAGATAGATGGGCACTCAGACCTCCACTGAAGTCAGAGGCAACGTCCGATCCAATGCAGGGCAGAAGCAGCGCAAAGAAGGGGATTCCCTCTGTGTTGCATTTTGCCTTAGATGGATGTTTTCACATCTCTACACGAGGCTTCGGGAACGGTCAGGATTTGGTCTGGGGATCACATGGAAAGGTGTCCAGTGCAGGTTCCATGGTCTCCTGCCATCCTTGCCCCCAGGACTGCCTTGCCACCCATCCCAGAGCTCCACCACTGCCATGACTCACCTCCAACACACACTCCAAAGAACCATTATGCCCATGAGGCACAGGGACTGAAGAGCGAGAGCTGAGCCCAAGCAGTGCTCAGCTCCCCTTTCTATGCACCTGGCCTCCTGTCCGCTCCCCATTCACACCTGTGGGATTTTGTAGATGCTCGACATGGAGGAAATGTGGAAGGAGAGGTCCGATTCAGCCCCTTCAAGAACAGCCAGCAGGTGATCCTTCCTCCTGCAGCTGTAATGTGGAATGTCGCTTTCGCCCCCAGCAAGGAGTTGCAGCATGGCGTAGGAGGTGGCTCTTCCGTCGAAGAAGGACTTGTAGATGTTGTAGCCCAGGGTGATGTTGGGTAAGAGCCTGGGGTTCCGGTTGATCTCCTGAATGGCAAACATGAAGGACAGGATGTGCCAGTATCGTGTAGTTTGGAAACTGCAAAAAATAAAAATAAATTAAATGCAACACCTCATATTGTTGTTCTCCATGGAACGAAAACAAATCACACTTTCATTCTTTTATACCCTCAAATTCTTTTTTATGCGTTTTCAATCCCAGAAGAGCCGATCATCACATAATGCTTTGGACATACATAGGGGGCAGCAAGCATACCTGTGTTGCAAGGTAATTCAATATCCATTTACCTGATGAAAGGAAAGACGGAGATATTTGTACCACATTCCTTGAGCGGGGATGTTGGCAGGTTGCAAGGATCAAGGAGATAGGTGTCTGTCTGACTATACTTAGATAGGTAATCTCTCTCTCTCTCTCTCTCTCTCTCACTCTCTCTCTCTCTCTCTCTCTCTCTCACACACACACACACACACACACACACATCTCTTTTGTTAAGGCTTATCAGTAAAACCAATCATTCTGTCATGTAGAATCCTAACAGGGGTGGGGTATCATTCAGAATGGTTTCACCAATGTTTTGGAAAATTACAGGTGCCAGAAGAAGTGTTGCATTTACATGCCATGAAATTTCCAGGTCTACTGGTGAATTATGGGGAGAGAAACAGTGCTGTAAAGAGAAAAAGCAAGCAAGCAAACAAACCCCTCTCTCTGTCCAAAGTGACTTGGGAAGTATGTTTCAGTGACCTTGATTGGATCAGAGTTTGTGAAGAAGAAAAAACTTTTTTTTAAGTCTAAAACATTGATGATTTCCTATTCCTCCTGTGTTGGGAATGGTGGAATATAAATATTTTTTTTAAAAAATAACCCTTTTAAAGTGTATGCAAGTCATTAGCCACCATTGTAGGCCTTGTTTTCATTTTGTTTTCTGCATCATGCCATGTTTCCTGGTGTTTGAGAGGTAGATCAAAATGGCAGCAGCCATTAAAAAAAAACAGTTCCCCAATTTGCCAGGGATATTGACTGTTAAAACATGTCTGGAGGGACATGAAGCAGGTATGTACTGACCAATGAAAAGATAGTAAAGTAGGCTGGCATATTGAAAAGTAAGTAAATCCTTTGAAGAAATGCTAATTTCAGGTCTTCTGTGTGCGCCCGTGTGTGTGGCATGCGCATGCACGGGTCTCCGGGTCTCCGTCTTCCTGCCTTTATAGTTCTATGTGTTTCAAGGGATTTCACTTCTGGTTTGAGTTCAGCTTCACTCTCTCCTTTGCCCAAATTTATCTTTAAATCACTTCTCTTTTCGTTTTGCAAGCTTTTGTTACCAAATATTACCCACAGAGTATCACAGAGATGTGAGTAATATGGGGAGGGGATGTCATAGATTAACTGTGCCCTCTTATCCATGCTGTTTCAGTATGTATGAATAAAAATAACTATTCTTTTGTTATTACTTATATAGTCCTTATAATGTATACAGTATTTGAAGTGTTACGTGCTCGGGAACATTGCCTCAAAGAAAAGCAGTGTCCCACTCACTTTTACTCACTGGAAATCACATCAAAGTGGAAACTGAAAACGAAGCACTCTTCAACTCGTCTAGAAGGGAGACCATTTTTGCTGTTGGTACTCACTCAACCTGTAGAACCCTGAAAGGAGGGTTACGGACACTTGCTTTTGCCATCTTAGCTCACTGCAGACAGGATATTCAAAAAACACAGCTCCTCAGATCAGCTTGGTGCCCCAAATGCTCAATCTGCCCCCCCCAGCACCCCCCTTGCTACCTGGAGGATCATCTCCCCCATATACACTTGCCCAGACCCTGAGATCAGCTTTAGCAGTCTGACTGCAGAAACCCCCTCCAAAGGAAGTAAGGTGGGTGGCTACTATGACAAGGGCCTTTTCTCCTGTGGCATCCCAGTTGTGGAAGAGAAAATTGGGGTATCATATTCTCTTATAACCAGAGGTTGGGGGGGTAGATTCTATTTCTTATATTGAGAAAATGCCTCAATAGACCAGGCTGAATCTTCATAGTGGAGGAGAAGTGTATTTGAGGATGGCCTGTGGCAATTTAGAAGTAGAACTGGTCAGAAATTGCTTTTTTCTAGGAGGTTTAATTTTGATAGGCGAACTCCTGCAGTTTGACAGTTCCTGTCTGGATTTTTTTCCCACTTGAGTTACATGGGCTACTTGGGAGGATGATTTCTCCTGTTTGTACAGTGTCTCTTGGAAAACAGTTTGTCCTCTTAGGAAGGAAGAAGGTGTAGAATATACTCTGCCTCAGAAAATGATAAGGCATTTCAAGGTTTTTACCCCATTTTAAGACAGCATTCAAATAGAAAAGAATTTCCACACCAGCATCTCAGCCATTCTGGAATATTAACTAGTCCTTAAGAGCATGAAGGAGGTTAATAGTCTTAATCCACATTATATTTGGGCTGAGGAGGGGTGAAGAAAAAGAGATCTAAAAAGAGAGTGGTGGATAACTTCCTCCTACAGAAAGTAGAGGAAGGAACTAGAAGGTCGGCTATACTTGACTTGAGCCTAACCAACAGAGATGACTTAGTGGATAAAGTAGCAGTTACAGGAACTCTGGGGGAAAGTGACCATGTTGTACTTGAGTTCTTGGTTCTAAGGGAAGCAAAAGCTGAGTGTAGTCAGATGCGTACCCTGGATTTTAGGAAAGCTGGTTTTAATAAACTCAGAACAATGGTCAGTAAGGTCCCATGGCAAGCGATGCTAGCGAGAAAAGGAGTCCAAGATGGGTGGGAGCTTTTAAAAAAGGAAATTCTCAAGGCACAATCACAAACAATTCCAACAAGAAGAAAAGGTGGAAGACAACAGAAGAAGCCAATGTGGCTTCACAAAAAGCTTACGGATGACCTGAAGACAAAAAAGGACACATATAGGAAGTGGAAAGAAGGCCAAGTAACAAAGGAAGAGTACAGGCAGATAGCACAGAATTGCAGGGATGGTGTCAGGAAGGCTAAAGCTGAGAATGAGCTGAGGTTAGCAAGGGATGCTATTATTATTATTATTATTATTAAATTTATTAATCGCCCATCTGGCTGGTCACCCAGCCACTCTGGGCGATGTACAACATACAATAAAACAGTTCAAAACAATAAAATTCTACAATAAAAACATTTTCTAAAATACCCTAACCCACCCCAAATGCCTGCCTGAACAACCACGTTTTTAATGCATGACGGAAGCTCATTAAAGAGGGGGCATGGTAAAGTTCCCTAGAGAGGGAGTTCCACAGATTGGGGGCCACCACAGAAAAGGCCCTCTCCCTCGTCCCCACCAGTCTAGCTGTCCTGGCTGATGGGACAGACAGAAGGCCATCCGAGGCGGATCTTGTTAAGCGGCCTGTCTGGTGCTGCTGGAGGCGCTCCTTAAGATAGGCTGGGCCGGAAACATATAGGGTTTTCAAGGTCAAAACCAACACCTTGAATTGGCCCGGAAAACAACTGGTAACCAGTGCAACTCCTTCAGCACCGGAGTGATGTGATCTCACCGACTGCTGCCTTTAATCAGGCGAGCCGCCGCGTTCTATACCAGCTGCAGCTTCCGAACCGTCTTCAAGGGTAACCCCATGTAGAAGGCATAACAGTAGTCTAAACGAGAGGAGACCAGGGCATGTACTACTGATGGGATCAGATGGTCGGGAAGGAAGGGGCGCAGCCGCTGTGTCAGATGGAGTTGATACAGCACTGTCCGGCTCACAGCTGACACCTGAGCCTCCATGGACAGCTGGGAGTCCAAAATGACCCCCAGGCTGTGAACCTGGTCTTTCAAGGGTAGCCGTACCTCACTCAACACCAAAAAAAACAACAAAAAGGCTTTCTTCTGCTACATGCATAGTAAAAGGCAGAGGAAAGAAATGGTGGTTCAGCTATTAAGTAAGGATGGCAAAACGATAACAGATGACAAAGAAAAGGCAGAGGTGCTCAATTCCTACCTTGGCTCAGTCTTCTCCCAAAAGAGGGTCTATGACCCCCCCCTGGCAAAGGTCAAGTACAGGCTGAAGGGGCAGGATTGCAGCTTGAGATCGATAGGCATATGCTCAAGGAATACCTAATTCCTTTGAATGAGTTCAAATCTCCAGGGCCAGATGAACTGCACCCTAGAGTAACCAAGGAACTGGCAGAAGAAATCTCAGAACCGCTGTCTATTCTCTTTGAGAAATCATGGAGGACGGGGAAGTGCCAGATGACTGGAGGAGGGCTAACGTTGTTCCTATCTTCAAAAAGGGTAAAAAGGAGGAACCTGGGAACTACAGACCAGTCAGTCTGACATCAAACCCTGGGAAAATTCTGGAGCAGATGATAAAGGAATCCATCTGGAAGCACCTTGACAACAATGCTGTGATTACTCAAAGCCAACATGGATTTGCAAAAACAAGTCCTGCCAGACAAATCTGATCTCATTTTTTGATCAAGTACCTCTCTTGTAGACCGTGGGAATGCTGTAGACATCATATACCTCGACTTCAGCAAAGCTTTCGACAAAGTGCCCCATGATATCCTGATGAGCAAACTAGCTCAAAGTGGGCTAGATGAAACAACGATCCGGTGGATCCACAGTTGGCTACAGAATCGGACTCAAAGAGTGCTTATCAATGGGACTTTCTCCAACTGAGGAGACGTAACGAGTGGGGTACCGCAGGGCTCAGTCCTGGGCCCAGTGCTCTTCAACATTTTGATTAATGACTTGGAGGAGGAGGTGCAGGGAATGCTGATCACATTTGCAGATGACACAAAATTGGGAGGGATAGCTAATACTTTGGAAAACAGAAACAAAATTCAAAGTGATCTGGATAGACTGGAGTGCTGGGCAGGAAACAACAGAATGACATTTAATAGGGATGCAGTTCTGCAGCTAGGAAAAAGAAAGCAAATGCACAGTTACAAGATGGGGGATACGTGGCTCAACCATACTACAATCGAGAAGGATCTTGGAATTGTTGTCGATCACAAGCTGAATATGAGCCAACAACGTGATGTGGCTGCAAAAAAGGCAAATGCTATTTTGGGCTGCATTCATAGAAGCATTGCTTCCAAATCCCGGGAAGTACTAGTTCCCCTCTACGCAGCACTGGTTAGGCCTCATCTGGAGTACTGTGTCCAGTTCTGGGCACCACACTTGAAGAAGGATGCAGACAAACTGGAGAGGGTTCAGAGGAGGGCAACAAAGATGATCAGGGGCCTGGAAACAAAGCCCTATGAAGAGAGACTGAAAGAAGTGGGCATGTTTAGCCTTGAGAAGAGAAGACTGAGGGGAGATATGATAGCACTCTTCAAGTACCTGAAAGGTTGTCACAGAGAAGAAGGCCAGGATCAATTCTTGATCATCCCAGAGTGCAGGACATGGAATAATGGGCTCAAGTTACAGGAAGCCAGATTCCGGCTGAACATCAGGAAAACCTTCCTGACTATAAGAGCAATATGACAATGGAACCAATTACTTGGGGAGGTGGTGGGCTCTCTCACACTGGAGGCCTTCAAGACGCGGCTGGACAGCCATTTGTCAGTGATGCTCTGACTTGGATTCCTGCACTGAGCAGGGGGTTGGACTCGATGGCCTTGTAGGCCCCTTCCAAACCTACTATTCTATGATTCTATGATTCTATACCTATTCATAATGCAAGATCACCAAAAAGATAATCAAGGGCTTTGGTTCATTGCCATCCCAGAAGCCTTTTCTCCATTATAGGGAATCTATGCACAAAACACAAAATGAACTCAACTGGTGTTTGGCTTGAACCTCTTCTAACGCACGAGCAACCACAGGCTTCTGCAGTCTTGCTTCAGAGACTTGATGATACTGAGTGACAGGAACTACACTCCTGCCCAGCAGAACCTGTTCCCCCATGACCCCATGTGACACTGCCTAGTTCTGGTACTTCACCCTCTTCTTTGATGTCTCCTCAGAATAAACAGGGCCATCAAGCATCCATTCATGCAAGACTTAATCTCTGACCAGCAGCAGCATTGCAGGGGAGGTTTGGGGAAACTCCATTCCAAAGCAGATTGTGTCTGTGTGAGGCAGGAGTCCCTGCAACTCTGACCCAAGGACACTTTTATTGTAATTTTTATTCTGATTTGAGAGGCCGTATGCTGTATGTTCTGCTGACTAACTTCCCAGGGCATTCTGAGGAAAGATTGGTCATTCACTGTCCTGGGAAAAGTCAGCTATCTCAACAAAGAGGTGGCTAATTATTTTCTAATCATCATGCGTATGAGCACTCAGCTGATTGTATGAGCTAAACTGAAGAAACTGTATCCCTGTATCCCAATATTATGTCTTGTATTTTATCTCAAATGGGTCTAACTCCCATTACACACACACACACACACACACACACACACACACACACACGGCTTCTTCAGAAGTAAATCCCAGAGAGTGCAGTGGGATTTACAGTGAAGTACTGTAGTGGATGAGGAAGAAAGGTGCTCAGCCTTAAGGCCCTGTAATTATTCTGGAGAGGGAACCTCTCTGCGGACATTTGCATTTGGACCACTCCCAAGAAAGAACCTCCCCAGCTCCAGCCTGTGTCTTATCACAACCTTTACTATCAAAGAGGCTGCTGGTTCTTTTGGCTGAAACAATGCAAGGGAACCCCATGGATCCAGTCATATGTGAGCGTAATGAACTAAATGGTGCCTTCACTTTAATGAAGCTCTGAATTCTTCTTCAAAAAGGACAGCATGGCAAAAGTCAGGAGAGCGATTTATCAGGGATGACCAGAGATACCAGAAAAGATGGACAGTCTCCCGTAAATGGGGACAACCGGAGTGCGGGTTTGGAAGCATTACATCATCAGCATCACTTACGTGACAACCCTGGTTAAAGGGGACTCAGAGAAAACGTACGGTTCGTTGCACATGACATACTGTGAAGACAGGACTCCACTGATGAGGTAGTCTCCTGGCCGGTAATAATAGGACCCTAACTCTTGCTCTTTGTTCAGAGTCAAGCAGTCTGTCTTCTGCACTTGACCGGCCACATAAGGAAGCAGGAGCAACAACAGCAGCAACAACGGTATCATTCTGGGTCTGCCTCCCTCCTGCTGCTGCTCCTTTCTGAGTGTCCTTTCACCTCCACAGCCAGCTAATCAGAAGACGTGAGAAAAGTCTTGCAAGATTGAGGCTCCAGTGTCTTTACAACAACATCAAATTCTGAGCTGGAGGCAGCAGAGGGAAGCAGTGTACTAAACTGTACCACAGCATGGTCATCTCAGCCTGTCCGAAATCTGAGCCCAGGCTCTCGGGAGCACAGGAGATCTTTTATGCACCAAGCTTTTCAGGCACAGTGAATGCAAGAGGGTTCCTGGAGCTGCCTTTCATTCTGATGTTTACATCATTGGTCTCCAAGGAAAACAGAAAGCAAAACACCTCTTGAGCTTTGGCAAGACTCAGAATAGATCACTATGTTTTTGATAATGATCAGGGGGAGGTTCACAGCTGCATCTTCATGAATTCTCTGAGTGCCTCGAGGCGAGGTGCAGAATTGGGGAAAAACAACTTTGTGAGAAGTCACACAGGCAGTTCCATCTTCTGGTTGGCAAGGGGGAAAGGTGAGCCTGGCCTGGCCTGTATGCGAAAAACTCACACAAAAGAGCGAAGAGCAAGAAAATCTCTTCGGATGTATACCAGTGTTTGGGAATGTGCTGCCCTCCAGATAGCACTGGACTGCACGTTCAGCAGCCTGAACTGGCCTATCCCATGGGGAAAAATGATGGGCGTTGCAGTCTGAGAATATCAGGAGGGCCACATCTTCCCCATTCCTTATGCTCATGAAGGCACACCCTACGTGGGGGCATTTCCCAGCCCTGCCCCCATTGCCAGCCCTCCCAAACGCACTTCTTGTGCTGGATAGGCCAGCATGACCAGTGATCCAAGAACGAATGGTGGTCGTCATACAATGGAAAGATCTCCCCCTACTAGTACTTCAAGTGAGCTCATCAGAACTGTGCAGAATCTTGTTTGGGACGTAGTAAATCATATTCAGCAAACTGGTTAGTTATGAACCCAGTTTGCAGAGAAAAACGTAATGTAAAGATACATTTAAGGTAACTAACTTTATGATTTGAAAAATTCCAAGTGTTACATCTTTGAACTTTTCAAAACATCCTTAAGTACAATGTTCTTGGTGTCAACTCCAGGGATGCCCCTGTAACGTCCTTGTTT
The DNA here is from genome assembly GCA_026122225.1 of Heloderma charlesbogerti. Taxonomy (NCBI): domain Eukaryota; kingdom Metazoa; phylum Chordata; class Lepidosauria; order Squamata; family Helodermatidae; genus Heloderma; species Heloderma charlesbogerti. Next base: position 81,503 of record JANEZZ010003034.1, on the reverse strand, counting down.
TGGTCCATCAGTCACTTGATTCTGAAGGTTTACCAATGAGCGCACGCAACCCATGACAACATAGCGTTGTCCATGGCAGAAGAGAGGTGTTGGCAGACAACCATCAGCAAGAGGAAAGCCATCCAAGCGAACAATACAGAAGCACTTTCAGAGACATGGGGAACATTGAGCCATAAACTTCATCATTCTGCCATCATGATGGAAGCACAATGATACGTCCATAGGTATAGCAAATGCAACAGAGTTCTCATGCTCAAGGACTTCATTGACATGCCAGTTCTCAGTAGCACATGGGTAAACATTGAGTAGCAGGTTAGTGAGTGACTCCAGCAAGGTGCAGCCCAGTGTGCTGTTCTCTGCTTGCTCAAGGCGAGCGATAGTGGCCTCATCGGTGTCAAGGATGTACAGCTGGCCATAGCTTGGAGGCGCATCTGACCGCACAGTGCTCATCGGATGGCAAAGTGACCCTTGCACTCTGAACACAAATGGATTGGAAGCTTGTGACTGTGCAATCTTGAGGGGTGCTGTCAGGGTAGAAACTGAGCCCAGAGAGCTCCAGAGCAGTTCTGAATCTGAGGAGGAGCAGCAATCCTTGGGAGAGGAGCCAGTTCATCCCTCACAGGCTCAGCACCTGGCAGAGATTCCTCCTGCCTGCATTCCTGAATTAGATAGTGACCCTGGTAGTGAGGGAGTGTGGGAGGGGGTTTCTTAGATGCTCAACGCAGGTGCAAAGAGTGACGAGCGATGGAGGGCATGGAAAGGAGGTAGACTAGAGATCTCTTCAAGAAAATTGGAGATCTCAAGGGAACGTTTTGTGCAAAGACGGGCATGATAAAGGACAAAGAAGGCAGGGACCTAACAGAAGCAGATGAGATTAAGGAGAGATGGAAATAATACACAGAAGAACTATACAGGAAAGGTCTGAATGTCTCTTATAGCCATGATAGTGTGGTCACTGAACTTGAACCAGACATCCTCGAGAGTGAAGTCAAGTGGGCCTTAGGAAGTATTAGTAACAACAAAGCTAGCGGAGATGACAGTATTCCGGGTGAGCTATTTAAAATCCTAAAAGATGATGCTGTTAAAGTGCTGCACTCAAGATGCCAACAAATTTGGAACACTCAACAGTGGCTGCAAGACTGGAAAAGGTCAGTTTACATTCTAATTCCAAAGAAGGCCAACACCAAAGAGTGTTCAAACTACCGCACAATTGCGCTCATTTCACATGCTAGCAAGGTTATGCTCAAAATCCTACAAGCTAGGCTTCAGCAGTATGAGAACCGAGAACTACCAGAAGTACAACCTGGGTTTCGAGGAGGCAGAGGAACTAGAGATCAAATCGCCAACATTCGCTGCATCATGGAGAAAGCAAGAGAATTGCAGAAAAACAACTATTTCTGCTTCCCTGACTATGCTAAAGCCTTTGATTGTGTGGATCACAACAAACTGTGGCAAATTCTTAAAGTGATGGGAGTACCAAACCACCTTACCTGTCTCCTGAGAAACTGTACGAGGGTCAAGAAGCAGCAGTCAGAACCAGACATGGAACAACTGATTGGTTCGAAATTGGGAAAGGAGTACGACAAGGTTGCTTATTGTCACCCTGCTTATTTAACTTATATGCAGAGTACATCATGAGAAAAGCCGAGTTGGATGAATCAGAGGTCAGAATTAAGATTGCTCGGAGAATTATCAACAACCTCCGATATGCAGACGATACCACCCTAATGGCGGAAAGCGAAGAAGATCTAAAGAGCCTCTTGTTGAGGATGAAAAAGGAGAGTGCAAAAGCTGGTTTGAAACTCAACATGAAAAAATCCAAGATCATGGCATCTGGCCCCATCACTTCCTGCCATATAGAAGGGGAAGAAATGGAAGTTGTGACAGATTTTACTTTCTTGGGCTCCAAGATCCCCGCAGACGGTGACTGTAGCCATGAAATTAAAAGACGCTTGCTCCTTGGGAGGAAAGCTATGGCCAACCTAGACAGCATAATTGGAAGCAGAGACATCACATTGCCGACAAAGGTCCATCTAATCAAAGCTATTGTTTTCCCAGTAGTAATGTATGGCTGTGAGAGCTGGACTATAAGGAAGGCTGAGCGGTGAAGAATCGATGCTTTTGAACTGTGGTGCTGGAGAAGACTCTTACGAGTCCCCTGGACTGCAAGGAGGTCAAATCAGTCAATCCTAAAGGAAATCAACCCTGAGTGCTCATTGGAAGGACAGATCCTGAAGCTGAAGCTCCAATATTTTGGCCACCTAATGCGAAGAGAAAACTCCCTGGAAAAGACCCTGATGCTGGGAAAGACTGAAGGCAAAAGGAGAAGGGGACGGCAGAGGATGAGATGGCTAGATAGTTTTTGGACAAGGATCTCAAACGCGCTTCATTCACCCGTCTTCCTCCCCCACCTGCGCTCCTACCTTCTTTGTGGCCAAACGATCTGGAGAACTCTGCCCGGTGCATGATTTCAGAAATCTAAATTCGGTCTCCATCCCTGACAAGTACCCCCTCCCCCTCATACCTGAGATGCTGGAGTGCCAAGATTATCACAAACTTGGACATGCGTGGCGCCTACAATCTCATTCGCATCTGGGAGGGGGATGAGTAGAAGACCTCTTTCGGGACCCGGTACGGAGCGTATGAAGACCTAGTGATGCCTTTTGGGCTCGCCCCCACCTCTCCCCACTTTTTCGTGTTTTATTAATGCCATCTTCTGGGACTATTTGGACACTTTCCTCATTGTGCATCATGATGATTTACTTATATTTTCTGAGGATCCCCACGCCCATCAGCTTCATGTCTCCGCCATCCTCCAGTGCCTCCGCAAGAACCATCTTTATGCCAAGATGGAGAAATGTGCATTTGACCTAATCTCTTTGGACTTTCTTGGCTACATTATCTCACCTGACAGTTTCAGGATGGATCCTGCAAAGGTCCAGGCTGTCCTCTCCTGGCAGCCTCCATCCACCAAGAAGGACTTGCAACGTTTTCTGCAGTTTGCCAATTTTTACAGAAAGTTCCTGCCCAGGTTTTCTCAGCTGACTTCTCCTCTCAAGGACCTCCTTAAGGGCAAGAAATCTCCTTTTCATTGGATGGCATCGGCACAACAGGCTTTCGAGGAACTTAAGAAGCTTTTTAGTTCTGAGCCGATCCTGTTACATCCCGACCCAAGGAAGCCTTTTGTAGTGCAGACTGATGCCTCTGACTTTATGGTGGGGGTGGTGCTCTTTCAGCCAGATCAGGAGGGTGGCGGGCTGCAACGCTGCGCCTACCACTCCAGGAAGCTGAACATGTCTGAGAGGAATTATACCATTTGGGAGAAGGAACTGTTGGCCATCAACTCCACTTTGGAGACCTGGCGTCATCTCCTGGAGGGGGCACAGCACCCAGTCGAAGTTAGAACCGACCATCACAACCTGGAACATCTTCAGGCAGCCCGTGCCTTAAACCAGAGGCAGATTAGGTGGTTGCTTTTTTTTCTTGGTTCCACCTTAATATTGGCCATGTGATAGCCTCCGACAACCTACAAGTGGATGCTCTTTCTCATAAGCCTGACTTCCAGCCAGGGAGTGAGGAAAATCCCGCCCCCTTCTCTGATTCTTCCCCCACCCAAGGCCTGGCTGCAGCTTTGGTGCATCGTTTTTGGGAGGAGCTCTTTCTCTCTGCACAGCCTCAGGATGCTTTTGTTCGCACAAAGGTGGAGGAATTGGGGCTAGCCTCTGCCCCCCCACTCTACCCCCTTCTCTTTGCGAGGTGGCCTGCGAAACGGAGGGCGCAGAAAGGAGGCATAGTGCCTGGTTGGCGCACAAACAACGGTTGTGCCCTAAGGATCCAAGGGAAAAGGGGAGGGACTATCCCTAGCCCATATGTTCAGGGTCTGCCAGTGATTCCCTTTAAATGGGGACCAACTGTTCCAACTTAGGGCACAGGTACTCTGCTGCTCATATCTAGTTGCTAACAGTAGCGTTGTTAAGTTGTAAAAGAGGAATAAAGCTTTGAAAAGAATCCCTTTGTCTGTGTCTGGACGTGGCTACTGGATTATGCTGAAAGAGGCCTCCTAGGAGCCCTTGACACTCAGCTCCCTTGCAATGATGGCAGTCCTGCGTTCAGGGTGTTCACTATGTGTATTGTCCAGCAGTGTCAGTATATTCCATGTTCCAAAGTTTGTCTTTTGCAACTGCTAAATGGTGACCCCACTGGATGCCGTAACCCAGTCAGGGAGAAGATGGGGCAGACGATGTTTAGGGCACCGTTTCTAGCCCCCTCCCCATATGGGGTGAGCAGAGTGGATCCTGAATAGGCCTGCTGAGGCATGGATACAGCTGCCGAATTACTCAACTGCCTCGGTCCTTGAGTCAGCACGACTGAATCTATTTTCCCCACCCATGTGCCAGTCCATGACTAGGGGCTTCTGGATTTCACATTCCTGCCCCCATTGCCATTCACCAATCACCATGGGACTTTTGGTTGGTTGGGTTTAGATTGGAAGACGCCTGTGCGTGAATGTGTTTTATGTGTGGAGATCAGTGCACAGTGATCAACACACAGTCTTCACAGAAAAGGCTCTAATCCAATGGCATGGATATCGTGACAATTGGTGATCCTTTATCTGCTGCAGCCTTCATCTGCCTTCTCAGCCATTGTAACATACAGTCAGGGCCAGAAATATTGGAACAAATTATAACTGTTTTGGCAACTGGCCCCTGTACACCACCACATTGAAGTTGAAAAGAAACACACCCAGATGGGAGCATAGTCAGGACTTTCAGCTGTAATTCAAGGGGTTTGACAAAAAAAGGTTTTTTTTGGACCAAAAAAAAAAAACATTCAGGAAGTACAGCCAGTGGCATACAGAGGCCAACTGCCAAAACAGTTATCCTTGTTCCAATATTTCTGGCCCTGACTGTACACCTTGCTATCTTCTGCCTGTTCTGCTGTTGAGGACTTGCTTGGATCGTTCTTTGTCTGGTTCCTCCCCCTTGACCTTGCTGCCATGGGTAACCATGCTGGGAGTACATAAGTCCCGACGGCTTCACTCACAGGGTCCATTGGAACACACAAGCCCACTCACCACAGCAAGGTGATGATCCAGCAGAGTAGGTTAGGAAGTATACCAGTGATTGGGAACGTGTGGCCCTCCAGATAGCACTGGACTGCACATTCAGCAGCCCTAACCGGCCTAGCCCATGCAGAAAAACGATGGGCGTTGCAGTCCAAGAACATCAGGAGGGCCACATCTTACCCATTCCTTATGCGCATGAAGGTGCACACTACTTGGGGGAGTTTCCCAGCCCTGCTCCCTTTGCCAGCCGTTGTTACAGCTTCAAATGTTGAGGGTTATTGATGGGCTTCAAGTTGAACTTGGGCTAGAGAGCCAGTGTGGCGTAGTGGCTAGAGTGTTGGACTAGGAGCCCAGAGATCTGAGTTCTAGTCCCCACTCAGCCATAGAAACTTACTGGGTGACTTTGGGCCAGTCACAGACTCTCAATCCAACCTACCTCACAGGGTTGTTTTTGTGAGGATAGAAGGGAGAAGTGGAGGATCATGTAAGCCGCCTTGGGTTCCTTGCAAGAGGAAAAAAGGCGGGATATAAATGCAATAAGTAAATAAATAAATAAATTATGCCATGGATTTCAGTGAGGCTGAATGCACGGGCATTTGTCCCCTGGAAATCCATGGCGGAATGGCCTCCCACCCCCCACCGTCCCGCGGAACCCCCCCAGAATGAAACTTACCTCAGGCTCCAGAGGCGGCTGGTCTTATGACTGGCTGCCGCGGCCGCCATTTCCATCCTGTGCTTTGCCGTGATAGGCTCTGTAAGTATTTACATAGCCTATCACAGCAAGCAACCCCCCCAAAAAAAACACGTACTCAAATGGCAGCAGCTATGGTGGCCGCCATTTGCGTTCCTTCTTTTCCCTGCCGTAATAGCTTACGTAAATATTCACATAGGCCAAAACGGCGGGGGGGGGGGAAGGAACGCAAATGGCGCCCACTATGCTATTTGCGTTCCACTTTTTTTCCCCACCGCAATAGGTTACGTAAATATTTACATAGGCTAAAACAGTGGGAAAAAAGGGAATGCAAATGGCGGCCACCGTAGCCACCGCCATTTGCGGCCGCCGTAGCCACCGCCATTTGCGTACGCGTTTTTTTTTTTTTTGAGAAGGCTGCTCAGCAGCCGGATTTCTGGCTGCGGGCAGGCCCAGCCGGCGGCTCCACAGAATCTCTGTGGAGTGGAGCCGCCTGGGTCAGGATTTTGGGGGGAGGTGCGGTGCGCCTCCCACCCACCGTGAATCACCCGGTCAAAAAGGTATGTGAGTTTCGTACATCCCTATCCCCAGCTCCCCCAAGGTCGAGTCCGTCACTTCCAGAATATCATCCATCCATCTTGCCCGTGGTCGGCCCTTCTTCCTCTTGCCTTCCACTTTCCCTAGCATCAGCATCTCCATATAGGAGACCATGCAGCACTCTCAACGCTGAGGGTACACTACCAAACAACAATTAGCCAAAGGAAAGCCATCTGAGCGGTCGCGATGGAAGCACAGAGGTACGTGTATTGATGTCTAAGCATGTTTGTAATTCGTGGAATATGTTAGGGATATCAGAGAATTCCACCACGGTCTGAAATGGGATCGAATTCCCTTCAGTCCATGCCACGGAATCCTCTGCAGAACAACACCACGAGGTCCTGCAGAGCCAGCGGTCATGTGGCTTTTATTTTGTCATCTGCACAGAGTCACAACATTTTTGTAAATAAAAATGCAAGGTAGTATATTCCGATAACCTACGTTTAAAAAAAAAAAAAATGAATTGTGCTCACCGCCTTGTTTGTGGGTGTTCTTTTTCAATTGAAATCCTCCCTCTCCATTTACTTTCAGCCAAAACACTTCCTCCCCATCAGGGCTTCCCAAAACAAGGCTGCCCCAGGTGTGCCTGAGTGATGCACTCTTTGCTTAAAGCAACGCCGTTTTAAAGAAAGAGAAAACCTTTTAAAATTGCCATGCCGGTCTGGAGCCCTGCACGAGTATTATTCCCCCTGCTAGGCTTTCCATTTCCACATCCAGCCTTGTTGGTGACATTGTGAGGCTAAAATGGAGAGGAGAACCAACTCTGTGCATGTCTACTCAGAAGTAAGTCTCGGGCCCCCTCAAACTTGGAACAAGCCATGGCTTGTCCTCATGGATCTTCCTGCGATGCCAAAACAACCACCACTAAATCACAGAGCACATCTGGGGACCCAGAAAGGTGACATGGTGGATTTGGGAGTTCCCTTGTAAAAGCCACGGATCCAAGTTGTTCTACTCAATCCATTTATCACCTCTGTGTGCATTTGGCCTAATGTCAGTTTGTGTCTCTGTGTGTCACGCTCTTCCCCACTCCTGACACACACATTTTCTCTCTGGCACCCTGTGTAGGGATGTCAGAGAATTCCGCCATGGACTGAAATGGGATCAAATTCCCTTCAGTCCGTGCCACGGAATCGTCTGCGGAACGGCACCCCGAGGTCCGGATCTCAGAAGACCCTTGGGTGAAGGGGGGAGGGATTCCAGGGAACAGCTGGATTGAGGGAGATTCCCCACACACAAATATAATGGAAGAATATCATTCTTCATATTCCCTGGTTCTTCAAATATTCCTCAAATTCCTCATTTTGTCCATTCCCTGTGCATGTGCAGAGTGTGCTTTTTATTCACACAAAGAGAAGGTTGCTGATCTTTCCCTTCACGCTGCATTTGTACAAGTGTAACTCCTTCAGAAAGAACTTTCCATTATACTGTATCTTTTTCTTCTTGAGTTTCATTAAGGATGGACGAAAGTCCCTTACCTGGTCCCACAGCTTGCTTTGCAGGGGGGGGAGGCGCTTCGGTTCTCCCCCTGAAGTTCTTTGCTGGGGGGAGGCACCCCGCCCCTCCCGGCCGAAATTCAGGCTGGGGGGGAGGCGCCCCAACCCTCGCCGCCGAAATTCAGGCTGGGGGGGAGCGCCCCATCTGTCAAGGGCTCCTTGGAGGCCTCTCTCAGTCTAATCCAGTAGCCAAGTCCAGAAACAGACAAAGGAATTCCTTTCAAAGCTTTATTCTTCTTTTACAACTTAACAACTATACCGATTGCAGCTAGATCTGAGCAGCACAGTACCTATGCCCTAAGTTGGAACAATTGGTCCCTGTTTGAAAGGGAATTACTGGCGGACCCCTGAACTTAAGGACTAGGGAGAGTCCCTCCCCTTTTCCCTAGGAGCCTCTGGGCGCAGCCGTTGTTTGCGCGCCAACCAGGCACTTCGCCTCCTTTCCGCGCCCTCCATCTGGCGCCGCTCTCTGCGTCTGCGTCGCGCATCCACCAAGTCTGCTATCTGTGCTTGGTCACTCCCTGGACTGCTAACTAAACTAGGAATGGTGGTGGGAGGAATCTCCATCAGCTGTTGGTCCTGGGAAAGAGGAGCGCACTCCTCTTCCAGGAGCGACTGCTCTTCCTCAGAATCAGAACTACTCTGGGATTCTATGGGCTCAGTGTCCACCCTGACACAGTCTCCCCGGCTGCAAAATAAAAAAAGTAGACTACCCCTGCCCAAATAAGGAACGCAAATGGCGGCTCCCATGGGCGCCGCCATTTGCGTACACACTTTTTTTTTTTCAAAGTCACCCATGATAGGCTACGTAAAGATTTACGTAGCCTATCATGGCTGACTTTGAAAATCTAGCCGTGATAGGCTACATAAATCGTTACGTAGCCTGTCACGTGGTGTTTTTTTTTTTTTAACTTTATTTTGTAGTGGTGGAGGCGGCAGCCAGTTGGAAGACCGGCCGCCGCCCCTGCCCCCGCTGAAATGCCGCCGAAACGCCGCTGGGACCCGCCGCCGAGAGGGACATTCGAAGGAGGTAAGTCCCACCCCGGGGGGGGGGGTCAGAGAATTTCACCATGAATTTCAGGGGGCCGAACGTGTTGGCATTCAGCCTCCCAGATATTCGTGGAGAAATTCTCTGCCATCCCTAAGTTTCATATAACAGAAGTATGGTGTAGTAGTTAGAGTCCAGCCCAAAGTCACCCAGTCAGTGCGATAACTAACAGGAGGTTTGATCATGAGCTGGATGTGGAAATACAAAGCTGAGCTGGGGGCAAGTGGGGTGCTGACATGTGTAGGAGTAAGTTGCATTGAACTCAATAAGCCTTACTTCTGAGTAGACATGCACAAGGTTCGTTCTCCTCTCCATTTTAGCTTCACAACGTCAACAACACTGGATGTGGAAATATAAAGCTTAGCAGGGAAAATAATACCTCATGCAGAGCTCTAGAACGGGATGGTGATTTTAAAAAGTTCTTTCTTTCTTTCTTTCTTTCTTTCTTTCTTTCTTTCTTTCTTTCTTTCAAACAGCGTTGCTTTAAACAAATAGTGCATCACTCAGGCACACCTAGGACAGCCTTGTTTTGGGAAGCCCCTAGAGGAGGAAGTGTTTCGGCTGAAAGTAATCACTGCATGTCTCTGGGCAGGGGAAAAATACGTAAATATCTACGAAAAATACCCTGTCTTACAAAAGTTATGCAGAATTATGGCTATTGGTATGGATTTATCTTCGTAATTTTCGGAGCGGAAAAAATGAGGAGAATTCCGGGGGCTTGTTAATGACGGAGCACTGGCCACAAACTGTGGAAGTCAAGCGGCACAGAAGGTACACGATTCATACATCCCTAGTTCTGTTGAGCTCACTGGAAGTACTAATAGGGGGAGATTAGGGATGTCAGAGAATTCCGCCACAGATCTCGGTGAGGCCGAATGACAGTGCATTCGGCCCCCCAAAATCCATGGCAGAACGAAGCCCCTCCGCCCCCCAACCCCGCAAAAGACCTGACCACCGCAACTCCAGCTCTCAGGTAGGGAATTAGGGATAGTGAAAAACCTGTTCATTTCCCGGATTGTCAGGGACCTTCTATTCAATCGTCCTCAGAGTCTGATTTTTCTTAGTTTACTACCTTCTGCAAATTTGCATGGGCAAAATTCCCCCCTAAAGCACAAATTCCCCCCAAATATGCATTTTAACTCCTCCTAATTTGTGAAAAACAGTCGAAGGTTAGAAACATGGTTCCCCAAATCTGTGGAATCCACCCTCCAGGGGAAGACCCATTCGCTGGTAGGGTTCATAAAAATCTGAACTCACTTAGTTCTATTGCAGATTCCTCCAACATCCCTACTCACAAGTCTCTCTGCCAGCCTGTCAAAGTTTTTTTTTTAAAAAATAACTGCTGGGAAAGGGCAGGGATTGGAGATCATGATCATGAATGCAGGCTTGGGCAGTGGCCAGGAGTGAGGCAAGAGTACCAACTGCACCCATTACAGAGATGCCAGATCTGATCAAGGTGACACATGCCTAAGTTATACCCTGTTTGGGTTGCGCTAACTTCCAGTATGTGGGGCTGCCTTTGGTAGGGATGGGTGAATGAGTGAGACACGAGTCTGCTAGGATCTTCCAAATATTGGATCACCGCTTGTCACTTTTCCTGTTCATGATGTCTGCTCACGCTGCAGGAACAGGAAAATCACACAAATGAAGAGCAACTGAATGTGAAATGTGCACACATTTCCCAAACTTTGTACCCATCTCCTGATTTGTGAAACTTTCCTCCATAAACTAAAGTGGGGATGATCCAGTCTCCAGGGATATTTACACAAATTGAACTGGGGAAGTTGTGCAAATTGAACACGAGCACACATCTGGCCATTTGCAAACATTTTTGCCAGACTTGGTTTCTGTCTGAAACCCAGGATGGGTTCACAGCTCGACTGAAATCAGAGCTGCCGACCTCCACTGGGAGCAGCCCCAAATCTCAGGATGAGAATGTCAGGATCTATAGTTTAAATCACCCAGGACCAAAAACTGAGCACAAGACTGTCCCATGTCAAATATCTCTCTGTTCAGGATGCTGTCCCTTCCAAAAAAACCAATTCCCTTCAATCAAAAACATCATTTCTGTGCAGTAAATGTGTGACGACCATAGATGACAATGAGAAGCAAGGAAATGGAAGTACCGAATTAAACTCCTGCATTCTTTGAGAATAATTCTTAATAACAACAAGTGCATGAAACTGTCATAGCAAGCAGAGCAAGCAGAATACACTAATGCCAGTAACAAATATCCATTTAATATCTTGCATTCAGGGCTTTCCATGTGCACGCAAGCTGCAAAATACTGGTACACTGCAGCTGTTAAGGGCCACACCTTGAACAGATGCATTACTTGGACAATGTCAGTATGGAATTGTTCCAGCCTCAACAATACCTCAGATGTGGATGGCAGTCACTGGCAGAGTGATAGCCCCAAGGCTCAGCTTTGCCTGTCTCCTCTAACAGAAACACCAAAACTGTGCAACTGAAGCTACAAGCACATCAAAAGGCTCTGATAACTAAGATCTCACCAAACCTGTATCTCCTCCAAACTTACGCCAAATATTCTCCCACAACTCTACTTCTATGGATCAGATGCACTAGTTTGTTTTGAACATGATATGCTCCTTGGTATTCAGATCAGGTCTCAGTACAATGATGTAGCACTTGGGAAGAAAGATGCAGCCCAACAGCCCAGCACTGGAGGCCAAGATCGAGAAGACCTGCATGGCCACCATGTATTTCCCCTTGGTGCTCAGGTAGGAGGGCACAAAGGACAGCCAAACACTGCAGAAGACCAGCATGCTGAAGGTGATCAGTTTGGCTTCATTGAAGGCCCCAGGCAGCTTCCTGGCGAGGAAAGCCACCGTGAAGCAGATGGCAGCCAGGAAGCCCATGTAGCCAAGGGCAGTATAAAAGAAGACAACAGATCCTTCGTTGCACTGCAGAATGTTCTGTCCAGGCTGGGAATGCATGTCAGAGTCAGGGAATGGGGCAGAGCTCCCCAGCCAGATGGTGCAGATGACAACTTGGACACCGGAACAAGAACTGACAACGGAGTTTGCAAGACTCTTCCCCAGCCATCTCTTCACTCTGTTCCCTGGTATTGTGGCCAGGAAAGCCAACACCACCGTGATGGTTTTGGCCAACACTGAAGAAACGGCAACTGAGAAGATGATGCTGAAGACTGTTTGTCGGAGAAAGCAAGACACTTTCCTTGGCCGCCCCATGAACAGGAAGGAGGACAAGAAGGAAAGCATGATGAAGATGAGGAGAATGTAGGCCAGGTCTCGGTTGTTGGTCTTGATTATTGGAGTTTCTTGGTATTTCATGAAGATTCCTAATACAAAGCCCGTGGATAAGGACAAGAATAGACTAAATGAAATCAGGACAATGCCCAAAGTTTCTTCATAGGAGAGGAAGGTTATCTCCTTGGGGACACATTGATCTCTGTCCTTGTTTGGATGCTGATCTTCTGGACACTTCATGCAATGGTTGGCATCTGAGAAGACGGAGAGTGAGTTCAGCAGGATTCCCATCAACTGTACCTCCAGAAAAAATGTGCAGTTAGGCAGGGAGAGAGACAAACATTCCCTCACAGAGGACCTGTTTTGTGACCAGACCAGTCTATGGCCTCATCACCAGGCAAGGACCTTAGTAGTATCAGGGCCAGGAAAGGTACCGTAATATCTCTGCTGGGCATTACAGAGTGGTTGTCAGTCAGATAAGAACAGAGAAGAGGGGGCTAGATGGATTGATGGGCTGACTTGGAATAAACACAGCTCCCTACCTGGTTTAAATATGGAAAAGTGAGGGTATTAATCCTAACGTTGTTCGGAGTAAGGGAGTGTCTGTGAGGTTATCCTGTTCTTATCTTCATAATAATCCTGTAAGGCATGTAAAGCTACCTGGTAGCTGAGTGGCTTGTGATTTATGTATTTACTCTACTTATGCCCCACCTCTCTACCACAAGACCGTGCTCAAGGGAATCCTGGTTAAGTGTGAAATCTGGAGTAGGAAACTTTGACAAAGCTTTCTTATTTTTTAATCAAGTTTTACTAAAGACGTTTAAAAAAACCAGAAGATTGAATCAGCTTTGGCAGGGGAGTACTCTGATTACGTGAAAGTGGGCGTTGCACCATTTTCACATCCCCTTTTCTGCCAGGGACTGCCTGCTTTCCTGCCACAGGATCTCTGCACAGTGCAGTCAATTCTTTGTGGATAATGGAGAAAGGCCCACCATGACTCTACATGCTGCCCTGTCCCAATCATGGAAAAAGCAGAGTGGTTTTTTTTGGGGGGGGGATGATTTGTACCAGGAACAGTGTGCATTAAGCTTCCCCCCTGCTTTGCACCCCAGAGATTCACTCCCATCATCTCTTCTTTCCACTCACTTCATGGGATTAATGGTGGAGATTAATAATAAACTGAAGCCAAGTAGGGGTCAGAGTTCAAAAGTCTTTAGCATCTGTTCCAAAGGTGTATGAATATTTAATGTGTTAATTAAAATGCTTTTGAGACTGCACATCAGAACAATGATCACAATGATGTACAGACCAGAAGAATAAAACCTTGTAGAAGAAGAGCAAGTAATAACAAATAAAATTAGTATTCAGTCGAATGGGACAAGTCTTCATTAAAATCACGCTATGTACTAGAAGGGCATTATGTAGGGATGTCACAGAATTCCGCGAAGGATCATACTAGAAGAATGCCAGTGCATTCGGCCCCCCAAAATCTGTCATTGAACGAAGCCCCCCCCCCACAAAAGGCATGTGAAATGGAGCACTTACCTGCTCCCGTCCGCGCTGCTTTGCGAATGGCAGTCGTCCTGCGGCAGCCATTTGCTACTTCCTCTTCAAGCCATGATATTTCCCCCCTGTTGTGATTGGCTAGGTAAATATTTATGTAGCCTATCATGGCTCAATACAGGGACGCAAATGGCAGCGGCTATGACAGCCGCCATTTGCGGCCCTGCAGGGCCGCCCAGCGGCCAGATGTCCGGTGGCTGGTTGCCAGAGCTGGCCAGAGCTGGCCAGTGGCTCTGAGGATTGGCAGCAGAGCGTAGCCGGCCGGGCAAGATTCCAGGGGAGGGACCGAGCGCCTCATCCCCCCCGTTGAGGATTCCGGCGGGAGGGAAGAGGCATCTCCTCTCCACCACGGTTGCCCGTCAGTAGAGCAAGGTAAGGGACTCATACATCCCTAGCATCATGAGGTATTTCAGGCTGAGCAGTAGTGAATGGCCCATGACCATAAGGGATTCCCATGATGTTTTACACTAGGAGCAACAGTCATTTAAGAAACCTTCTCCTATTACCTGCTCATGGAATGTTTTGCTAAAGGTGTTTATGAGAAAAAAAAGAGAGAAGTAAAATAGGGCTGTGAAGACTATTCGGCATATTCAAGGAGTTGCCCTAGGGAACTCCCATTCTTCTGATCTTGCCTACCTTCCCGAATGGAGATGGTTCCTTCCGCACATGGAGCGCAAGCATAGCAGCATGGTGGCTTTCCTTCTTGGACCTCCTTGTAGTATCCACGGTGACAGCTCTCAGTGCATCTGGAATGAGGCATGGTCTAGCAACAAAGAGAAGGAGCATCTAGGAAAACAGTGTTATGAATATTTGTGCCTATGGAAATGAGTCCTCCAATTTAGACAGGACCCAACAGGGTTTCTAGTGCTTGTGACCCTAAATGAAGTAGAAGGGATCCCAGGTCTTTCTTTCAGAGAAGCACTATTTATGCATCACAACATGGCATGGACGTTTTTGGTCTGTTTGTTTCAAAACATTTATGCCACCTATACTATACATGTACTCAAGCCAATATTTAACGTGGAGGGGAAAAGGTACGACAATGATATAAACTAAAAGACAATCCCAGTATAACAGAAATTACAAACAACAGTAATAAAAGGACAAGGTTCAAGACATGTGCATGCAATAACGGTGGACGATGGGGGAGGGAGATGACCTTTTTGCACAAGGATAGGTACCACCATTGGAAAGGCCCTCTCTTCTTCTGTGTTTTGATCTTCATTGGCAGGGCAGAAGGCAAAGGAAGGATCAGAGGCCTCAGAGCTGGAGACGGAAAGGCATTTTAAGGAGTGGGGTACCTGATGGATTTATGTCTCCCAAACAAGTTCAGTACCTTGGATAACTGTTGTATAGTTCTAGATGGTTCTGACTGAGACCCAGAAGGATCCACAGCCCTGCTGTAATCAGAGCCATCAGTCTCCACTGTACCAACAAAGGATGGCAGAGAATTCCGCCTCAGATCTCAGTGAGGCCTAATGCCAGTGCCTTCGGCCTCCTGAAATCTGTGGAGGAACGGCCTGCCCCCTCCCCCGCAACCCACGTATCCCCTCCAGCATGAGTCTTACCTGAGTCGGATCTTCCGGGCGGCTCCGGTGGCTTTTTTTTTTTTTTTACAAGACGTAAAATCCAACAATTCAACACAAAAGGATCACAACATGAAAATCCCATTCAAATAATAGAAAGCCCTCTTGAAACAGAAAGGACTTCCTGCTTGAGACTCATGGCAGACCAACATCTCCAGGGATGTCGCCACACCTCAAAAGGCCTTCCTGCCAATTGTCACCAGCCAAATCTCAGCTGGCCTTGCCACTTGGAGAAGGCCTCATCAGGTGCTCTAAGACAACATATCCAAGAGTCATGTGGAAGAGGGCATTTTTACTAGGGCTGTTAGCCATGTCAGTCTGAAGCCTGAATCCCTAGCGTGTCTGGGTGCTGCGGTGCAAAGCGGTGCAATTCCGGAGCATGTCCAGATCAGGCCAAAAAAATTCCATTATGGGTTGGATCACTCTGAAGAGCATTGGGGGTGCTTCAGCCCGATGCAGACAGCAACCCCACCCCGCTGTGTGAGCCCCTCACTCCTTACCTGGTCTCCAGGGAATCACATGCAGCCATCACTCTCTTAGATGGAGTTGCCATTTCCTTTCAAAATGGTGACTCTTCTTCTTCCAGTAATACGAAATGCCATTTTAAAAAATAAATGAATGGTGACCCCCTTGCAGAGGCCAATGGGGGCAGGCACTTCCGACAGATCCAGGTAAGGAGTGGGGGTTCTGTGGGGGTGGCAATGACAGTGGGGGGTCACTCTCGGCGGGGGTTTCCCCCCTTCTGCTTCGGGTCTCTAGATGTTGCTTCAGAACCGGAGAAGTGGGTCAACCCAGCTTCAGGGACGGTTGAGGCGAGTTCAGGACAATTGCAGTCTTCTAAACTGAGCTCTGAATTAGGTTGGGTGGGCTGTGCATGGCCCTAATTTTTGCTACCCTGATCTTAGAGGGCTTCAAATGGATCAGCACCTTAATCTGCACCCTGAAGCTGAGTGTTAGGCAAGGAATCTCTTTTAAAACAGGTGAGGTCCTGTCTCTCCACCCTGCCCCAGTTGTCAATTGAGGGGTCACCAGACCTCTCTCCACTGCCTTCAGAGGAAGGCCCACCTGGCACCTCCAAGCCTCCTCTCTGACCTCTGTACTTCTTCAGTTTAGAGGAATGTCCGTCTTCCTGTGCTATTGCTCCCAATTTGCTCTATCTGAATAGGATGATGGCGTTCTGCAAATGGTTGGGGGAGGGAGGCCAGGGACAAGCAATACATCCAAGCCAGATTATCTGCTATATAAATGGGATAGGGGAGATAGCAGGGATGTACAAAAGTCACTTACGTTTTCGCAGCTTGGTTTCATGGGGGGGGGAGGCACTCCGTCCCTCCCCCCGGAATCCTCAGTGGGCCGGCTCCGCTTCACGGCGGCTCTGCAGATCTGCTGGCCAGGGCCGTCGGCAGCTGGAGTTCTGGACGTGGACGGGGTGCTGCGGATGCACATCGGGGCCACCGTAGCGGCCGCCATTTGCATCCTGTGAAGCTGCTCTGATTGGCTACGTAAGTATTAACGTAGCCTATCACGGCAAGCCAAAAAAAAAAAAAGGGTATGCAAATGGCCATTTGTATTTCTTTTCTTCCCCGCCGTTTTAGCGTACACAAATATTTACGTCAGCTATTAAGGTGGGAAAAAAAGAAACGCAAATAGCGCCCACTACACTACTTGCATCCCCCTTTTTTCGCTGTGACAGCCTACGTAAATATTTCCGTAGGCTAAAACAGTGAAAAAGGGGGAACCCAAATGGCAGCCGCCATAGCCACAGCCATTTGTGTACACTGCTTTGTTTCGAGTTTTTTTGACCTGGCGTGATAGGTTACGTAAATACTTACATAGCTTATCTCGGTTAACACCGGGACCCCTATGTATGCCTGCGGAGCCCATGATAGTCTACGTAAATATTTATGTATCCCATCATGCTGAGAAAAAAGGATGCAAATGGCGGCGGTTAAAGAAACTGCCATTTGCGTCCCTGCGCAGTCGAGCAGCGGCCGGATGTCGCTGTGGGTGTCCCTGGCCTGTGGCTCCCCATATTCATTGAGGAGTGGAGCCGGCCACCAAGGATGTCATGAAAGGAAATGGGTAAGTTGTTTCGTATATCCTTACTTGGTATACAACTGAGCTGAGGGCAGTGAAGCAAGTGGGGAGACGGCTAGAATGCAGGTGGAGGAAAACTTGTGCTGAGTCTGACCGAATACAGGTAAGAGCCCACTATCAAGCCATTTGTGTTCCCCTTCCTTTCTCCGTAATAGTCGACGTAAATATTGCCGTAGACTAAGACGGCGAAAAATAAGGAACGCAAATGGCGGCGGCCATAACCGCCGCCATTTGCATATGCTTTTTTTTCGTTTTTTTAACCTACCCAGACGTTATAGGCTACATAAGTACTTACGCAGTTTATCACAGCTAAATACAGGGATGCAAATGGCGGCCGCTATGGCAGCCACCATTTGCATCCCTGCAGGCTGCCCAGGGGATGGATGTCCGGCTGCGGGCGGCCGGAGCCGGCTGGCGGCTCTGCAGCTTGGCCGCAGAGTGGAGCTGGCCAGGCAGGATTCCAGGGGGAAGAGACAGAGTGCCTCCCCCCCCCGTCGAGGATTCCGGGGGGAGGGACGGAGCGCATCCCCACCAGTGGAAACACAACGGAACGGAAGATAAGTGTTCCATCCATCCCTAGCCAAGTCCGATCGACCATTTGTGTGCTTCCCGTGCCCTTCATGGCTTATTAAATCAAACAAGGAGGGGATGTCCAGCTGGCTCCAGGAGTTTGTGAATTCCTCCTTGAGAGAGGGAATGCTGCCGGCCACTTTAAAAGAGGCGGTAATCAGACCCCTCCTAAAAACGCCAAATCTGGAGGATGTTAACAATTATAGGCCAGTGGTCAACATCCCCTTCCTGGGCAAGGTGCTTGAGCAGGTGGTTGCAGGACAGCTCCAGGCACTGTTGAATGAAACGGATTATCTAGACCTGGGCTTCAGGCCTGGTTTTGGAATGGAAACTGCCTTGGTCACCCTGTGGGATGACCTCTGCTTTGAGAGGGACGGGGGAGTGAGGATACCATCTCAGCAGCGTTCGATGCCATTGTCTATGATAACCTCCTGCACAGATTGTCTGCGCTGGGTGTTGGAGGCATTGCACTGCAGTGGTTCTGCTCCTACTTGGATGGCCGTCTCCAGAAGGTGGTGCTGGGGGATTACCGCTCTGTGCCATGGCAATTGTGCCATGGGGTTCCACAGGGCTCCATTTTATCCCCTCTGCTGTTTAACATCTGCATGAAACTGCTGGGGGAGCTTATCCGGAGGTGTGGGCTGAGGCGCCATCAATATGCGGATGACACCCAGCTCTACCTATCTTTCTCTTCAAACCCAGGTGAGGCAGTAGCTGTTCTGAATCGGGACCTTGGCACGGTAGTGGACTGGATGAGGGCCAATAAACTGAACCCCAATCCAGACAAGATGGAGGTACTGCTAGTGGGTGGTTCATCTGCCTGGCTAGCTGATATTCAACCTGTTCTGGAGGGGGTTGCACTCCCCCCAAAGGATCATGTTCATAGTTTGGGGGTGCTCTTGGATCCAGAACTGTCACTTGAGGCACAGGTGAACTCTCGCACATAGCACTTTTTATCAGCTTTGGCTGGTATCCCAACTACGCCCTTATCTGTACAGAGAGAGCCTAGCTGCAGTTATCCATGCTCTGATAACCTCTAGCCTGGATTACTGCAATGAGTTATACATGGGCTGCCTTCGAAAGCGGTCCAGAAACATCAGCTGGCGCAAAGTAGGGCAGCAAGTTTGTTAACAGGGACTGGCCTTTGAGCTCATATTATGCCAGGACTTTACCAGCTGCACTGGCTGCCAGTCCATTTCCGGCCCCAATTCAAAGTGCTGGTAGTAACATTTAAAGCCCTTAAGGTTTGGGGCCAGGTTATCTGAAGGATCACCTCCTCCCATGTGTTCCTTCCTGCCCAGACCCTGAGATCATCCTCAGAGGCCATTCTCCGTGAGCCCCTGCCAAGGAAGTGAAGCGGGTGACTACTAAGAGGAGGGCTTTTTCTGCTGTGGCACCCCAGCTGTGGAATGAGCTCCCGAGGGAGGTTCGCCTGGCACCTACATTGTATAACTCCTGGTGCCAGGTGAAGACCTTTTTATTTTCCAAGGCATTTTAGCATTTTCGCTTTCAAGACATTTAGCTTCGCTGTTTTAAACCTGTTTTTTAAATTCCTGCACTGTTGCTAGGTTTTATTGCGGTTGTATTGTTATATTGTGGTTGGATGTTCTATATATTTAAAATTGTTTTATTGCGGGCCGTTTGATTTTAATTTTTCTGAACCACCAAGAGAGCTTCGGCTATTGGTCTTTATAGAAATAAAATCAATCAATCAATCAATCAATGTTTAGAAGCTGGCGGTGGGGGTGGGACACACAAGACAGGATGGATATTCTTAGAGCTTAAGAGATAAGGCCAATAATAGGACACAAATCCTTTCCCCTACCTCATTAAAATGGCCGCGCCAAGCAATCGCCTCCTGCTTAAAGGTGAGTTTCATGTCGGGAAATGCCTGTCTCTCCACAATCCCAATAGTCACTCTAGCACGAGACTCATTGGGAAACATCACCCAATTCACGATATCAAAGTCAGCTGCCAGTTCCCCAGTCTTACCCAGATACAGTCTACCCATGGAAGCATTAGAAAACTGGATGTCTCGTAAGAAAGTGTGAAGCTAGAATGACAGAGAAAACAGCCCGGATTTAGAAATCATGAAAATGTAGTCCATATCTTAGGCCTCATCACTTTGAGATGTGATCTTCCATGGTCAGGGCACATCCCATCCGATCATCAGGTGACTGGAAACAAAGCCCTAAAAGGAGAGGCTGAAAGAACTGGGCATGTTTAGCCTTGGGAAGAGAAGACTGAGGGGAGATATGATAGCACTCTTCAAGTACTTGGAAGGTTGTCACAGAGAAGAAGGCCAGGATCAATTCTTGATCACCCCAGAGTGCAGGACACGGAATAATGGGCTCAAGTGACAGGAAGCCAGATTCTGGCTGAACATCAGGAAAACCTTCCTGACTGTAAGAGCAATACGACAATTGAACCAATTAGCTGGGGAGGTGATGGGCTCTCCCACACTGGAGGCCTTCAAGACGAGGCTGGACAGCCATTTGTCAGGGATGCTCTGACTTGGATTCCTGCATTGAGCAGGGGGTTGGACTCGATGGCCTTGTAGGCCCCTTCCAACCCTACTATTCTATGATTCTATGATGAGAGAGAGAGAGAGATCAAAAGAAAAGCAAATGCTGGACTACCTACAAGCAAGGCAGGAGAACAACAGAAGATGATGGGGTTTTTAACTGTTGTTCTTGCTGTTTTTTAAGGGAAATGTGATCAAAAATGGGAAAGGAAGGAATACAAGAATGGAGGAGGGGCAGGTGTAGGAGAGCCATGAAAAAGGACAGGAGAGTAGTGTGTGTGTGTGTGTGTGTGTGTGAAAAATCTAGACAGAATGACAGTAAGGGCAAAGAAATGGTGGAGAATTGAGAAGGGTGGGGTGGATGTGAAAGAAAGAGGCAAGGGAAGGAAAAGGAAAGTAGTTTTTATTGTATTTCTCCTTTTTACAATAAAGAGTCAAGAAAAGAAGGAAGTGTAAAACCTATTAGAGAAGGGGAAGGGGAGAGACAAAGAACCAGTAACAGAAAGAGGGAAACTCAAACTCAATACTTTTCAAGTTTTGGGTTTTTCAAATAAAGGATCTACAATTGAAAGAAAGCTAGAAAAAAAAAGAATAGTTCGATTTGTAAGGAAGAAGAAAGTACAAGCACACATGCGCCATAAAGATATAGCCAAATCTAACTAACAATATGTCATAAACCAAAACCACCATGTAATCAGTGCTTGCTCTCTCCCTTTCCCTGTCCCCCGCCCTCTCTCACACACACACATTGAAATGAAAGCAGGCTGATCTCTCTAATGAGTCCACTACAAGATTGCCCCCCCTCCTCCACCACTGTCACTGATTGGAGACTGCTGGGATACACTCTGCCCTAATTGGGCAATTAGAGTTACCATTCGCCAAGACTCACCATTTCCCCCTCCCGCCTCCCCCTCCTCTCCCCGTCCCATATCTTTTGCAATTTGCTACATTTTGGAAACGGGCTATCTGCTCTTCAGAAGGCATCAGAATGCCTCTGAAGATCCAAGCGGAACCGAGGAGCCTTGGACACGAGCTGCTTCACTTCGGGGCACCTCAGCGCTGTTCTGATCCACTTCGGATCATGGTGAGGCACCTCCAAAGCAGCCCACTTTGCTTCGTTGTCAGGGTGGACACTGAGCCCATAGAATCCCAGAGTAGTTCTGATTCTGAGATGGAGCAGCCGCTCCTGGGAGAGGAGCGCACTCATTTTTCTAAGGCCCAATAGCTAGCAGAAATTCCTCTCACCGGCATTCCTGACATAGATAGCAGTCCCAGGAGTGAGATAGGGCAGGAAGAAGACTTGCTGGAGACGGGACGCCGACACAGGGAGTGGCGCCAAATGGAGGGCACGAAAAGGAGGCGTAGTGCCCGGTTGGCGTGCAAACAACGGTTGCGCCTAGAGAATCTAAGGGAAAAGGGGAGGGACTCTCCCTAGCCCGTAAGTTCAGGGTGTGCCAGTGATTCTCCTTTAAGCAGGACCAACTGTTTCAACTTAGAGCATAGGTACTCTGCTGCTCATAGAACAGCTGCTCTGCTGCTGTTGCTAACAGTAGAGTTGTTAAGTTGTAAAAGAGGAATAAAGCTTTGAAAAGAATCCCTTTGTCTGTGTCTGGAATTGGCTACTGGATTAGACTGAAAGAGGCCACCAAGGAGCCTTTGACAGTTATTTGGGATTCAGGCAAAGATGTGCACAGCCATATCCAAAACCGTACAGTCCAGACAATGCTTCAAAACAAATGGTCACACTACTACTCCCTTAGGAACAGCAGGCACTACCCCCTCACATCGGGATGCATTAACCACTCCGGATGGATGGACTCACCTCTAAACAAGGCATAGGGGAGGTCCAAGAGCCCCCTGCCCAGCCTCCCAGCTTGCCTCGCAATGTCTGCCAAGCAAACTGCCCCACCCGCCTCCACAGGGGTTCACTGCTGGAGTCCTCAGCACACATGGGCCCAGCATGCAAGCCCTCATCTCTTCACAAGGAGATGGCTAGAGAGGCTGGAGTGCTCAGGCCTCATCCAGGCCATGCCAGCTGGTAAGGGCTTCCTCGACAACCAACAGGGCAGCATGAGTCCTCAGTGATGTATATGCCCTAGCCACACTTGCCACCTCCTCCTTGCAAGGAGGAGATAGTGAGAGAGGTTGGGGTGCGTGTGGTGAGAAGTTGGGGCTGTTCCCAGCTGCTCAGCAACCAGCTCTGTCAGCGCCACATGGCTCGGTGAGTGGGGTCAAGGGGGCTGGGGGGGGAGTCTGCTGACCTCCCAGATGAAGGTGGGGCTTGTGACTTCCCCATTTACCACAGGCTGCACTCACCTGGTCATACCCCATCCTCCACAGCTAGCTTTTATTAGGAGGACATGAAATCAGGCACATTGCTGCAAACTCCCTGTGCACTTCATAAGACCACAATCAGAGAAATGGATCCCAATGGGTCTTCTACAACAAAAACATTAAGTTGACTGCAAAGTCAAGAGATTGTATCCTGATGGAGCTTCACAAAACAACAACAACTGGTTCTCGAAGGGTCTGGGGCTTCATTTGTAAGGGGTTTTTGGAGGAGGGAAGCTACTTGAGCATGTAACGGTGGCAGAAAACAGGGTCTAGTGGCTGCCTGCACTGCCACGCAGGAGGAACAATTATCTGCTCTAACCCACGTTTGGTTATCTTCATCATGAGTCTTTATGGAGGTATCGCCAAATAAAAAGGGAATACCTCCCAGGGATGCAGCCTTTGATGGTCCCGCCTTTCTCCTTCACCCACCATCAACATCCGCTTGGGTCGGGATGAATATGCAGCATCTAAGGCATGGGCCACAGCTTGGATGCTGCTATAAGCAACGTAGCTGTCCTGAGACAGGGCTCTTTCAATCTCCTCCTGGGGCAGCGTCGCCTATTTCTCTTTCTCCCTGCAACCTGTCCAAATTTTCATAGACAAAACATGCATTGAACTGAAACACTCAAATGTTTCATCCCACCACCATTCCAGAGAAGAGGAGACTGGCTCATAGTAGTCATATTTTGTCATTATTTTAGTTTTCATTCTGAAGGACAAAGATCCATGGAGGAAATGGAAGTAATGAGGCTCCTAAGACAAGTTGTAGTCCATGTCCTGAAAAGCTGGCATGATCCAGACTTTTGCCCCAGTTGGGTTCTTTTCGAGTGTTCTTTGTATAAACATCAATGGTAAACAGCCATAGTGGGAGTCCGCATAGTAAACAATTACCTTCACTTCTTTCCACAAGAAAGAAAGGTCGATCTGCAATATGTAATTTAAGAAATGTCCTCGTAGTCTTTTGGAGAAAATGACACCAATTCCACTGCTGATCATCAGGGGTGTGAAGGCACCCAGGAACCTCTCCCCATTCTCAGTGTCTGGAGCAAAGAGACCGACCCACGTCCATCCAAAAAACAGGAGCAGCTGGATGATCCCTGGGTACTGGGTTTCTTCCTTTGGGGCCATGCTGTAGACAAAAGGGAAATGACTTTTGTCATTAGAAACAGGAGTATCAATGCTGTAACTGACCTAGGGAGCAAAGTAAAGTAAGAGACGGTAGTTTAACATCAGTTTGTTTTCTGGATGAAAATGAAATATTTTTGTCTAAAATGGAAGGACGATTATGTGCCCCCCATTGGGTTCCTTAAAGTGGAAAAAAGGCAGAGTATAAATGCAATAAATAAATAAATAAATAAATAAATAAATAAATAGTACCTAAATCAATGCCTGTCACTATGAGGCAGAATATGTGGACAGGGAATGCAAAAATATCTCAAGCTCCATTTGTGGTGCAGCCCAAGGGGAACACTGGGGTCCTGTACACGCATTCAAAACACTGTAGAGTGATACACTTCAGGAACTAATCAATGAATGTCAGACCTGCTCGCTGCCTTGCGTCAGGGAACTGAAAAGGGTAGATTTACCCTCTCCCCCACTATGTTCTAGATTCTGTTTGGGGAGCACACAGGGGCCTTATTCAAGAATTAAAGCAATCAAGGGGCCACCTGAGAACAAAAGCAACCCACTTTGTGTTTTGACCTGGTTACAGGACTGAATCAGCCTTGGTTGCTGTGCTGCATGATCTATATCAAGAGAGGGACAGGGGGAATACCACTCTGCTAATTCTGCTCCATCTCTCATCGGCTTTGTGTACCGTGGTTTCCTGCTGGATTGACTCTGTGGGAAGGGCAAGGAAGACATGGCTTACAATGTTTTCACTCAAACTATGGGGCTGATTTGAGGGAGTAATGTTGGGTGTCCATTTCTTGACCCCTTGGCAGTTGAGTTACAGGTTTCCACAGGGCACCATCTTGTCCCCATACGCTCAACATCTGTATGAATTCACTGGGAGTAGTCATGAGGGGATTTGGAAGAGGACGGAAGCCCTGTGGGTCATTGGTTCCCAAGTCCAGGAGATAGGGCCGTTGCCTCTTCTGGATGGGGCTGCACTCCCCTTCAAAGATCAGGTTTGTAATCTGGGGGGAGTCCTACATCCATCGTCCCTGCAGGCCCATGTGGCCCATGCAGCTTGGAGTGTCTTTTGCCAACTTCAGCTGGTTCACCAGCTACGGCCTCTCCTGGTAGCTTGTTCACAATGTTTTATTGTTCACCTCTCCAGAATTTTTCTAGATGTGGAGTGAAATACAAATGTAAATAAATAAAAACAGAAATAAGAACATGACCTAGAAGGCTGTGCCTTCAACAGAGAGATGGGTGACATCATACCTTCTGGGGCAGAATCATAGCAGTAGTCATGTGGGCGCTGCAAAAACTGCTGGGGAGGGTTCTCGTTCCTGTGAGCCACTACTGTTTTCTGCAACGTCTGCATCGGAGAGCCTTTCAAGACATGATTAAAGGTGCAATCCTATACAGATAGACAGGCACTCAGACCTCCACTGAAGGCAGAGGCAACCTCTGTTCCAATGCAAGGCAGAACTAGGGTCGGCGGAGAATTTGTCCCCGAAACTTCGGGGGGCCGAGCGCCAACGTGTTCGGCCCCCGAACAAGTTTCGGGGAGAAATCCTCCGAACCCCCCCGCCCCCGCACCCCCCCGGGACGGGAATTACCTTCGCCGAATGTCCCTCCTTGTGGCGGGTCCGGCCGGCGGTTCGGCGGGTGTTCGAGCGGGGGGGGAACAGCAGCCGGTCTTTTGACCGGCTGCTGCCGCCGCCATTGCAATAAAAGAAAAAAAAAAACGCCCCCTGATAGGCTACGTGACGATTCACGTAGCCTATCATGGCTAGATTTGCAAAGTCAGCTGTGATAGGCTACGTCAATCGTCACGTAGCCTATCACGGGTGACTTTAAAAAAATAAAAAAGCACGTACGGATAATGGCGGCCCCCATAGGGAGCCTCCATTCCCCTTCCTTATTTGATCGCTGTAGTCTACGTAAAGATTTACATAGACTACAGCGACCAAATAAGGAACGCGAATGGCGGCTCCCTATGGGGGCAGCCATTAGCGTACGCGCTTTTTTTTTTTTTAAGTCACCTGTGATAGGCTATGTGATGATTGACGTAGCCTATCATGGCTGACTTTGCAGATCTAGCCGTGATAGGCTATGTTAATCGTCACGTATCCTATCAGGGGGCGTTTTTTTTTTTTTTTAAACTTTCGCGTTCACGGCCGGGCGAGGCGGGAAGCCTCCTCCCCGGCCTGAATTTCAGCCGTGGCGAGGTGGGAAGCCTCCCCCCCGGCCTGAATTTTGGCCAGGCGAGGCGGGAAGCCTCCCCCCCCTGGCCTGAACTTCGCGGGGAGAGCAGCGAAGCGCCTCCCCCCCACCGCGACCATCCTTCGAGGACAGGTAAGGGACTTTCGTCCACCCTAGGCAGAACCAGAACCTAGGCAGAACAAGGGGATTCCCTCTGTGCTGCACTTTGCCTTAGATGGACGTTTCCACACGTCTATGTGAGGCTTCGGGAAGGGTCAGGAACCGCGCTGGGGATCACATGGAAAGCTGTCTAGTACAGCTTCTATGGTCTCCTGCCATCCCTGCCCCCAGGGATGCCCGGCCAACCATCCCAGAGCTCCACCACTGCCACGACTCATCCCCAACACACACTCGAGAGAACCATTATGCCCAGGAGGCACAGGGACTGAAGAGCGAGAGCTGAGCCCAAGCAGTGCTCATCTTCCCTATCTATGCACCTGGCCCCCTGTCCACTCCCCATTCACACCTGTGGGGTTTTGTAGATGCTCGACATGGAGGAAATGTGGAGGGAGAGGTCCGATTCAGCCCCTTCAAGAACAGCCAGCAGGTGATTCTTCCTCCAGCAGCTGTAATGTGGCATGTTGCTTTCACCCCCAGCAAGGAGTTGCAGCATGGCATAGGAGGTGGCTCTTCCGTCGAAGAAGGACTTGTAGATGTTGTAGCCTAGGGTTACATTGGTTAAGAGCCTTGGGTTCCGGTTGATCTCCTGAATGGCAAACATGAAGGACAGGATGTGCCAGTACCTTGTATTGTGGAAACTGCAAAACAGTAAATAAGAACAAAATTCAATGCCTCATGCTGTCGTTCTCCGTTGAACGAAAACAAATCTCAGTTTCTTTCTTTTATACCCCTACCTTCTTTGTCATGCAATTTAAATCTCAGAAGAGCCGATCATCACATAATGCTTTGGAAGTTCATAGGGAGCGGCAAATGTACCTGTGCTGCAAGGTGTTGGCAGATTTCAGGGATCAAGGATCTAGTTGTCTGTCTGTGTGTCTGTCTGTGTGTCTATATTTAGATAGATAATCTCTCTCTCTCTCTCTCTCTCACACACACACACACACACACACACAAACACGTGCCTTTTGTTAAGGATTATCAGTAAAAACAATGTTTTTGAAATTTACTGGTGCCAGAAGAAGTGTTGCGTTTACATACCATCAAATTTCCAGGTCTATTGGTGAACTATGGGGAGAGAAACGGCAGTATAAGAGAAAAAGCAAACAATCTCCTCTCTCTGTCCAAAGTGACTTGGGGATTATGTTTCAGTGACCTTGTTTGGATCAGAGTTTCTGAAGAAGAAAAACAAACTTTTTTTAAGGCTAAAACGTTGATGATTTCCTATTCCTCCTATGTTGGGGATGGTGGAATATATATATATTTTTTAAAAAATAACCCTTTTTAACGTGCATGCAAGTCATCAGCTGCCATTGTAGGCCTTGTTTTCATTTTGTTTTCTGCATCATGTCATGTTTTCTGGTGTTTGAGAGGGAAATGAAAATGGCCACAGCCATTAAAGGAAAAAAAAAGTTCCACAATTTGCCAGGGATATCACTGGAAAAAAAATGTCTGGAGGGACATTTAATGGGTATGTACTGACCAATCAAATGATGGTAAAGTAGGCTGGCATATTTAAAAGGAAGTAAATGCTTTGAAGAAATGCTAATTTCAGGTCTTCTGTGTGCGCCCATGTGTCTGTGTGGGCATGCTCATGCACGGGTCTGCAGGTCTGCTTCTTCCTGCCTTTATAGTTGTAAGTGTTTCAAGGCATTTTACTTCTGGTTGGACTTCAGCTTCACACTCTGCTTTCCCCCAAATTATCTTTAAATCAATTCTCTTTTAGTTTTGCAACTTTTATTGCTGAATATCACCCACAGAGACTTAGCAGTGAGTAATATGGGGAGGGGGGAGTCATAGATTAACTGTGCCCTCTTATCCACGCTGCTTCAGTATACATAAATAAAAATAGGAATTATTTTATTATTACCTACAAAGTGCTTATAATGTTTACAGTATTTGTGTTAAGTGCTCGGGAACGTCGCCTCAAAGAAAAACTGTGTCCCACTCACTTTTACTCACTGGAAATCACATCAAAGTGGAAACTGAAAACGAAGCACTCTTCAACGCTTCTAGAAGGGAGACCATTTTTCCAGTCGGTAGTAACACAACCTGCACAACCTTAAAAGGAGGGTTACAGGCACTTGCTTTTGCCATCTTAGCGCACTGCAGACAGGATATTCAAAAAACAAAGGCCCTCAGCTCAGCTTGGTGCCCCCGAATGATCAATCTACCCCCCCAGCACCTCCTTTGCTAGCTGAAGTTTCATCTCCTCCCATATACACTTGCCCAGACCCTGAGATCAGCTTTAGCCATCTCGTTCCAGAAGCCCCCGCCAGAGGAAGCAAGGTGAGTGGCTAGAAAGACCAGGGCCTTTTCTCCTGTGGCATTCCAGTTGTGGAGGAGGAAATTGGGTGAATCGTATTCTCGTATAATCAGAGGTTTGGGGGGGGGGGAGTAGATGCTATTTCTTATATTGAGAAAATGCCTCAACAGACTAGGCTGAATCTTCCTAGTGGAGGAGAAATGTATCTGAGGATTGCCTGTGGCAATTTTGAAGTAGAACTGGTCAGAAATTGCTTCTTACTAAGAGGTTAAATTTTGAAAAGTGAGCTCCTGCAATTTGACAGATTTTGTCTGTTCTTGTTTTTTCCCACTTGAGTTACGTGGGCTACTTTGGAGGATCATTTCTCCTGTTTGTACAGCGAAAACAGTCTGCAAAACAGTCATCTTTGATAAGGAAGAAGGTGTAGAATATACTATGCCTCAGAAAACGATAAGGCATTTCTTGGTTTTTACTCCATTTTAAGCCGGCATTCAATTAAAAAAGAATTTCCACACCAGCCACTCAGTCATTCTGCAATATGAACCAGTCCTTAATAGTATGAAGGATGTTAATAGTCTTAAGCCATGTTATATTCAGGGGGAGGAGGGGGGAGAAAAAGAGATCTCCCTATTAATAACACAAGAGGCATAGCTCGGTGTTGATGATCTGCAACCGTATATTTGATATACATGGATATTTGTTGTTCAGTCGTTCAGTCGTGTCCGACTCTTCGTGACCCCATGGACCATAGCACGCCAGGCCTTCCTGTCCTGCGCTCTCTCCCGGAGCGTGCTCAAGTTCATATTCATTGCATCCGTGATGCTATCTAGCCATCTCATCCTCTGCCGTCCCCTTCTCCTTTTGCCTTCAGTCTTTCCTAGCATCAGGGTCTTTTCCAGGGAGTTTTCTCTTCGCATTAGGTGGCCAAAATATTGGAGCTTCAGCTTCATTATCTGTCCTTCCAATGAGCACTCAGGGTTGATTTCCTTTAGGATGGACTGATTGGACCTCCTTGCAGTCCAGGGGACTCGTAAGAGTCTTCTCCAGCACCACAGTTCAAAAGCATCAATTCTTCGGCGCTCAGCCTTCCTTATAGTCCAGCTCTCACAGCCATACATTACTACTGGGAAAACCATAGCTTTGATTAGACGGACCTTTGTCGGCAAGGTGATGTCTCTGCTTCTTACTATGCTGTCTAGGTGTGCCATAGCTTTCCTCCCAAGGAGCAAGCGTCTTTTAATTTCATGGCTACAGTCACCGTCTGTGGTGATCTTGGAGCCCAAGAAAGTAAAATCTGTCACTGCTTCCATTTCTTCCCCTTCTATATGCCAGGAAGTGATGGGGCCAGATGCCATGATCTTCGTTTTTTTAATGTTGAGTTTCAAACCAGCTTTTGCACTCTCCTCTTTCACCCTCAACAAGAGGCTCTTGAGATCCTCTTCGCTTTCTGCCATTAGGGTGGTAGAGTCTGCATATCGGAGGTTGTTGATAATTCTCCCGGCAATCTTAATTCCGACCTCTGATTCATCCAACCCGGCATTTCTCATGATGTACTCTGCATATAAGTTAAATAAGCAGGGTGACAATATGCAGCCTTGTCGTACTCCTTTCCCAATTTTGAACCAATCGGTTGTTCCATGTCTGGTTCTTACTGTTGCTTCTTGACCCTCGTACAGGTTTCTCAGGAGACAGGTAAGGTGGTCTGGTACTCCCATCTCTTTAAGAATTTGCCACAGTTTGTTGTGATCCACACAATCAAAGGCTTTAGCGTAGTCAATGAAGCAGAAATAGACGTTTTTCTGGAATTCTCTTGCTTTCTCCATGATGCAGCGAATGCTGGCGATTTGATCTCTAGTTCCTCTGCCTCTTCTAAACCCAGCTTGTACTTCCGGTAGTTCTCGGTTCGCATACTGCTGAAGCCTAGCTTGTAGGATTTTGAGCATCACCTTGCTGGCATGTGAAATGAGCGCAATGGTGCGGTAGTTTGAACACTCTTTGGCGTTGCCCTTCTTTGGAATTGGAATGTAAACTGACCTTTTCCAGTCTTGTGGCCACTGTTGAGTGTTCCAGATTTGTTGGCATATTGAATGCAGCACTTTAACAGCATCATCTTTTAGGATTTTAAATAGCTCGGCTGGAATACTGTCATCTCCGCTAGCTTTGTTGTTACTAATGCTTCCTAAGGCCCACTTGACTTCACTCTCGAGGATGTCCGGCTCAAGTTCAGTGAGCGCACTATCATGGCTATCAGGGACATTCAGATCTTTCCTGTATAGTTCTTCTGTGTATTCTTGCCACCTCTTCTTAATCTCCTCTGCTTCTGTTAGGTCCCTGCCTTCTTTGTCCTTTATCATGCCCGTCTTTGCACAAAACGTTCCCTTGAGATCTCCAATTTTCTGGAAGAGATCTCTAGTCTTTCCCATTCTGTTGTTTTCCTCGATTTCTTTGCATTGTTCATTTAAGAAGGCCTTCTTTTCTCTCCTTGCTATTCTCTGGAACTCTGCATTCAGTTGGGTATATCTTCCCCTTTCTCCCTTGCTTTTCGCTTCCCTTCTTTCGTGAGCTACTTGTAAAGCCTCATTAGACAGCCACTTTGCTTTCTTGCATTTCTTTTTCTTTGGGACGGATTTCGTTGCTGCCTTCTGAACAATGTTACGGACCTCCGTCCATAGTTCCTCAGGCACTCTGTCTATCAGGTCTAATCCCTGAAATCTATTCCTCACCTCCAGTGTATATTCATCAGGGATATGATTTAGGTCATACCTGAACGGTTTAGTGGTTTTCCCGACGTTCTTCAATTTAAGCCGAAATTTTGCAAGAAGCAGCTCATGATCTGAGCCACAGTCAGCTCCAGGTCTTGTTTTTACTGACTGTATGGAGCTTCTCCATCTTTGGCTGCAAAGGACATAATCAATCTGATTTCGATATTGACCATCTGGTGATGTCCATGTGTAGAGTCGCCTCTTGTGTTGTTGGAAAAGAGTGTTTGCTATGATCAGCGTGTTGTCTTGGCAAAACTCTATTAGCCTTTGTCCTGCTTCATTTTGTACACCAAGGCCATGCTTGCCTGTTATCCCAGTGATTTCTTGACTTCCTACTTTAGCATTCCAATCCCCTATGATGAAGTGGACATCTTTTTTTTGGTGTTAGTTCTAGAAGGTGTTGTAGGTCTTCATAGAACCGATCAACCTCAGCTTCTTCGGCCTCAGTGGTTGGGGCATAGACTTGAATTACTGTGATGTTGAATGGTTTGCCTTGGATTCGTACTGAGATCATTCTATCATTTTTAAGATTGTACCCCAGTACTGCTTTTCCCACCCTTTTGTTGACTATGAGTGCTACTCCATTTCTTCTAAGGGATACTTGCCCACAATAGTAGATATGATGGTCACCTGAATTAAATTCGCCCATGCCTGTCCATTTTAGTTTGCTGATTCCCAAGATGTCGATGTTCAATCTTGCCATCTCATGTTTGACCACCTCCAGCTTACCTTGATTCATTGATCTGACATTCCAGGTTCCTAAACAATATTGTTCTTTACAGCATCGGATTTTCTTTTCACCACCAGACACATCCACAGCTGAGTGTCCTTTCGGGTTTGGCCCAGCCACTTCACTCTTTCTGGCGCTACTTGGAAATACCCTCTGCTCTTCCCCAGTAGCATATTGGACACCTTCCGACCTGAGGGGCTCATCTTCCGGCGTCATATCTTTTAGCCTTGTGATACATTCCATGGGGTTTTCTTGGCAAGAATACTGGAGTGGGTTGCCATTTCCTTCTCCATATACATGGATATATGGATATATCCATATACATGGATATAGATGGACAAAATTTGGAGACACATTATACAGATTCTTCATTCTGCTATTTCTAATAACTGAAATGAACAGATCACCAAAAAGATAACCACGGGATTTGGTTCATTACCATCCCAGAAGCCTTTTCTCCATTATAGGGAATCTATTAAAAAACACAAAACGAACTCAACTGGTGTTTCGCTTGAATCTCTTCTAACGCAGGAGCAACCTCAGGCTTCTGAAGGCTTGTTAGAGAGACTTTATGATACTGAATGACAGGAACTACACCTGAGTAACTTCCCAGGGCATTCTGAGGAAAGATTGGTCATTCACTGTGTTGGGAATAGTCAGCTATCTCAACAAAGAGGTGGCCAGTTATTTTCTAATCATCATGCATATAAACACTCAGCTGGTTGTATGAGCTAATCCGAAGAAACTGTATCCCTGTGTCCTGATATTATGTCTTGTATTTTATCTTGAATGGGTCTAACACCCATTACACACACACACAAACACACACACATGTGGTTTCTTCAGAAGTAAATCCCAAAGAGTGCAGTAGGATTTACAGTCACGTGCTGTGGTGGATGAGGAAGAAAGGTGCTCAGCCTTAAGAACTATGGCCTCATAATTATTCCAGACAGGGAACCTCTATGTGGACATTTGCATTTGGACCACTCCCAAGAAACTACCTCCCCAGCTCCAGCCTGTGTCTTATCACAACATTTAAAAGCAAAGAGGCTGCTGGTTCTTTTGGCTGAAACAATGCAAGGGAACCCCATGGATCCAGTCATACTTGAGCGTAGGGAACTAAATGGTGCCTTTACTTCAATTTAGCTCCGGATTCTTCTTCAAAAAGTGCAGAGTGGGTAAAGTCAGGAGAAAAATTTATCAGGGATGACCAGAGATACCAGAAAAGATGGAGAGTCTCCTGTAAATGGGAACATTATAACCGGTGTGCGGGTTTGGAAGCATTAGATCATCAGCATCACTTACTTCACAACCCTGGTTAAAGGGGACTCAGAGAAAACGTATGGTTCGTTGCACATGAAATACTGTGAAGACAGGACTCCGCTGATGAGGTAGTCTCCTGGCCGGTAATAATAGGATCCTAACTCTTGCTGTTTCTTCTGAGTCCTCAGGCAGTCCATCTTCCGCAGTTGACCAGCCGCATAAGGAAGCAGGAGCAACAGCAGCAGCAGCAAAGGTATCATTCTGGGTCTCCCTCCCTCCTGCTGTTACTCCTTTGTGATTGTTCCTTTCACCTCCACAGCCAGCTAATCAGAAGACGTGAGAAAAGTCTTGCAAGATCAAGGCT
Source organism: Heloderma charlesbogerti (assembly GCA_026122225.1). NCBI lineage: Eukaryota > Metazoa > Chordata > Lepidosauria > Squamata > Helodermatidae > Heloderma > Heloderma charlesbogerti. The sequence continues at coordinate 47,825 of JANEZZ010003034.1, read as the reverse complement.
GCAGTGTCTTTCCAAGGACATCCAATTCTGAGCCATAGGCAGCGATGGGAGGAGCGGCCAGCCGGTAGACCAGCCGGAGCTGCCGCCGCTGCATTCACCTCAGGTAAGTTCTGTCCCAGGGGGATTCCGCGTGGTGGAGGGGGGTGGGAGGCCATTCCAGCATGGATTCTGGGGTGCCGGATTCTAAAGAATATGGCTTCACTTGAGTCCGTGGCGGAATACTCTGACATCCCTAATCTAGAGTAAGCCATAGTGTTCATCATTCTGCAGTTGCGATGGAAGCACAGAGGTTTGTCCGTTGGTACACGCCCAGCAGCAAGTGCAGCAGTTTCCTCGTGCTTGAGGATTTCACCCACCTGTCGGTACTCAGTAGCACATGAGAAAACATAAGGTATCAGGTAGTGAGTGACTCCAGCAAGGTGCAGCCCAGTGTGCTGTTCTCTGCTCGATCCAGGAGAGCCATAGTGGCCTCCTCGGTGTCAAGGATGGCTGTAGCTTGGAGGCTCATCTGACCGCAAAGTGCTCATCCAAGGCTGAACTGAGCCTTGCACCCTGAACACAAGTGCACTGGGGCCTTGCGACTGTGCAGTCTTGAGTGGTGCAGACCAGGAAGCCCAGCCTAGAGGCCCGTTGTCCTTGCGAACGCCCTTCAGGAATTGCTTGCCCAGAAAGGAGCCATCAGTGCCAGTGTTGCGGGTGAAATCCGGACCTGCGAGTGGGGGTAGTGAAAACCTTCTGCCATGGCAGCTGGGAGTTGATGATTCGGCATTGAAAACCCATTTGTCAAGGATGCTCTGACTTGGATTCCTGCATTGAGCAGGGGGTTGAACGCAATGGTCTTATAGCCCCCTTCCATTCCTACTATTCTATGATTCTATGATTCTCTAGGGGCTGGAAGGGTGGAATTGGTGCAGCGGCATGAGTTGTGCTGGGACTCATGGTTCACCTACTGGTTGCTGTTACCAGAAAGCATTTCATGCCTAGGGATGGTAGTAATGTGTGGAATATATAAATTTTGTTTTGTTAAATGCAACAGCTCAAGACTTCCTTTCTGAGCAATAAATAACTTCAACTAGCTAACTTTTAACTGCAGGTATCTCTTAATCCATTCATGATTTCTTTGCTGGCTCTATGTTACTGGCATATCATTGTACTTTGGCCTGCACCTCTGTTTACACAGGTGTAAAGATACTTTTGTGTGTGTTCATTGTTGCTTTCACTTCAATTTGCAATAGATGGTTTAATTAAACTTGACTTTTTTGATATTACATACAAACCTTTATAGTACAGTATTAGAGAAAATAGCCTAATTCTTTTCTTCTTCTTTTTAAGATTTATACAGGAACTCCTGCCTTTGAACTGTAGTGAAAATCATGGTTATCTGTGGAATCTGCATGTCAAGAGCCTTCCAATGAAGTGTGTTCTCTCAACAGGAAGGAAGCCAAAAAGGGATGCCCAACCTACTCCCAACTAGCAGGTAGAGAGATACACACAAATGCGGACACAAACGCCCACACACGATTTTCTAGTTATCAGAGCAGCCCACTTCTGAGTCTATATGGGGTCCATGGGCAGTTGCCCAGTCCCTGTGCCCTGTCCTGGTCCACTGCTGATGCCCACCATGAGCCTCCTCTCCCAAGGTCTACGTCTGAGGAGAAGTCCAGCAGGGCCATGCCATCCCCCGACTTGGCCACCATGTGGAAAGGCAAAGCTGAGCTGGGGGCAAGTGGGGTGCTGACATGCGTAGGAGTAACTCGCATTGAACTCAATAAGACCTACATCTGAGTAGACATGTACAAGTTTGGTTCTCCTCTCCATTTTAGCCTCACAACATCAACAACAACACTGGATGTGGAAATAGAAAGCTTAGCAGGGAGAATAATACCTCGTGCAGGGCTCCAGACTGGCATGGTCATTTTAAAAGTTTTTTTCTTTCTTTCAAACAGTGTTGCTTTAAACAAAGAGTGCATCGCTCAGGCACACCTAGGCCAGCCTTGTTTTGGGAAGCCTCTAGGAGGAGGAAGTGTTTTGGCTGAAAGTAATTACTGCACCTCTCAGGACAGGGGGAAAAATCAGTAAATAGCTACGAAAAATAGGGATGTACGAAAGTCACTTACCTTTCTCTCTCCCTCCCTCTGACATTCCATTCTCTACCTTTGTGGCTCCTTTCTCTCCTATTGTACCCTTTGTCTCTTTTGACCCCTGCACCACCCTTCTCTCTCTCCCATCAGCTTCTGATGCAGGTTGTTCTGCATTTTGAACTCTTCCCCCAGTTGCTGCCTGACCACCACAACTCCCATTCCAAGGTAGGGAATTAGGGTTTGTGAAAAGCATGCTCATTTTGTGGATTGTCAGGCACCTTCTATTCCATCATCCTCCCATTGACAGAGTCTGATTTTTCTTATTTTCCAAACTTCTGCAAATTTGCATGGGGAAAATGCCCCCCCCCATGCACACATTCCCCCCAAATATGCATTTTAACTCTCTAGCTTATGGGGGAAATGTGCATTTTTAGGCAGGGTGTTTCTTTAAAAAAAAATACGACTTTTTTTACAACAAAATTTGGATAGAACAGTTGAAGGTTAGAAACATGGTTCCCTAAATCTGCGGAATCTGCCCTCCAGGGGAAATGCCCATCCACTGGTAGGGTTCATAAAAATCTGAACTCACTTAGTTCTCTTGCAGATTCCTCCAGCTTCCCTACTCACAAGTCTCTCTGCCAGACTGTCAAAAGATGTTTTTAAAAAACAGCTGGGAAGGGGCAAGGATGGGCGATCGTGATCATGAATCCAGGTTTGGGCAGTTGCCAGGGTCGAGGCTACAGTACCAACTGCACCCATTCCAGAGATGTCAGATCTGATCAAGGTGACACATGCCTAAGTTACACCCTGTTTGGACTGCGGTAACATCCAATATGTGGGACTGCCTTTGGTAGGGACTGGTGAATGAGTGAGACTTGAGACTGCTCGGATCTTCCAAATATTGCATCATCAATTGTCACATTTCCGGTTCACAATGTCTGCTCACTCTGCAGGAACAGGAAAATAGCACAAATCAAGCAGCAACTGAACGTGAAAAGTGCGCACATTTCCCAAACTTTGTACCCATTTCCTGATTTGTGAAACTTTCCTGCATAGACTAAAGTGGGGCTGATTCAGTCTACATGGAAATTTGCACAAATGGAACTGGAGAAGTTGCACAAATTGAACATGAGCACACATCTGCCATTTGCAAAGATTTTTGCCAGACATGGTTTCTCTCTGGAACACAGGATGGGTTCACAGCTTCACTGAAGCCTCCACTGGCAGCTGCCCCAAATCTCTGCCTGAGAATGTCAGGATGTAAAGTTTAAATGGCACGGGACCAAAACCGAGCACAAGACTATCCCATGTCAAATCTCTCTCTATTCGGGAGACTGTCCCCTTCAAAAAAACCAATTCCCTTCAATCAAAAACATCATTTCTGTGCAGAAAATGTATGATAACCATAGATGACAATGAGAAGCAAGGAAACGGAAGTACCGAATTAAAGTCCTGCATTCCTTGAGAATAATTCTTAACGACAACAAGTGCATGAAACCGTCATAGCAAGCAGAGCAATCAGAATACACTAATGCCAGTAACAAACAAACATCCATTTAATGTCTTGCATTCAGGGCTTTCCATTTGCACTCAAGCTGCAAAATACTGGTACACTGCAGCTGTGAAGGGCCACACCTTCAACAGATGCATTATTTGGACAATGTGAGTATGGTATAGTTCCAGCCTCACCACTACCTCAGATGCGGATGGTGGTCACTGGCAGAGTGACAGCCCCAAGGCTCAGCTTTGCCTGTCTCCTGTAACAGAAACACCAAAACTGTGCACATAAAGCTATAAGCACATCAAAAAGGTCTGTTAACTCAGATCTCACCAAACTTGTATGTCCTCCAAACCTAGGCCAAATATTCTCCCACAACTCTACTTCTATGGATCAGATGCCCTAGTTTGTTTTGAGCATGATATGCTCCTTTGCATTCAGATCAGGTCTCAGTACAATGATGTAGCCCTTGGGAAGAAAGATGCAGCCCAACAGCCCAGCACTGGAGGCCAAGATGGAGAAGACCTGCATGGCCACCATGTATTTCCCCTTGGTGCTCAGGTAGGAGGGCACAAAGGACAGCCAAACACTGCAGAAGACCAGCATGCTGAAGCTGATCAGTGTGGCTTCATTGAAGGCCCCAGGCAGCTTCCTGGCAAGGAAAGCCACCATGAAGCAGATGGCAGCCAGGAAGCCCATGTAGCCAAGGGCAGAATAAAAGAAGGCGACAGATCCTTCGTTGCATTGCAGGATGATCCGTCCAGGCTGGGAGTGCATGTCAGAGTCAGGGAATGGGGCAGAGCTCCCCAGCCAGATGGTGCAGATGACAACTTGGACACTGGAACAAGAACTGACAATGGAGTTTGCAAGACTCTTGCCCAGCCATCTCTTTACCCTATTCCCTGGTTTTGTGGCCGGGAAAGCCAACACTACCGTGACGGTTTTGGCCAACACCGGAAGAAACGGCAACTGAGAAGATGATGCTGAAGGCTGTTTGTCGGAGAAGGCAAGTCACTTTCCTGGGCCGCCCCATGAACAGGAAGGAGGACAAGAAGGAATCATGATGAAGATGAGGAGAATGTAGGACAGGTCTCGGTTGTTGGCCTTGATTATTGGAGTTTCTTGGTATTTCATGAAGATTCCTAATACGACGCCTGTGGATAAGGACAAGAATAGAGCAAAGGAAATCAGGACAATCCCCAAAGGTTCTTCATAGGTGAGGAAGGTTACCTCCTTGGAGACACATTGATCTCTGTCTGTGTTTGGATGCTGATGTTCCGGACACTTGTTGCAATGGTCGGCATCTGAGGAGACGGAGAGTGAGTTCAGCAGGATTCACATCAACTGTACCTCCAGAAAAAATGTGCAGTTGGGCAGGGAGAGAGAGAAACATTCCCTCACAGAGCAGCTGTTTTGTGACCAGACCACTCTGGCCTCATCACCAAGTGAGGACCTTAGTAGTCGCAGGACCAAGAAAAATACTGTCATATCACTGTGGGACATTAGACAGTGTGTCAGTCAGAGAAGAACAGAGAAGTGTGGGCTAGATGTATTGATAGGCTGACTTGGAATAAACACAGCTCCCTACCTGGTTCAATAATGGAAAAGTGAGGGTATTTATCCCAACACTGTTCGGAGTAAGGGAGTGTCTGTGAGGTTATCCTGTTCTTATCTTCATAATAATCCTGTAGAGTATGTAAACCTACCTGGTATTGGAGTGGCTTGTGATTTATTTATTTACTCAACTTATGCCCCACCTTTCTACCACAAGATGGTGCTCAAGGGACTTCTGGTTACCTTTGAAATCCGGAGGAGGAAACTTCCATAAAGCTTTCTTATTTTTTAATCAAGTTTTACTAAAGAGGTTTTAAAAAAAACAGAAGACTGAATCAACGTTGGGCAGGGGAGTACTCTGATCACCAGAATGTGTGGGTTGCACCATTTTCACATCCCCTTTTCTTCCAGGGACCCCCTGCTTTCCTGCCACAGGATCGCAGCACAGTGCAGACAATTTTCTGTGTATAATGGATAAAGGCCCACCATGTCTGTACAAGCTGCCCTGTCCCAATCATGGAAAAAGCAGAGTGTTTTTTTTGGGGGGGGGCATGATTTATACCTGGAACAGTGAGCACTAAGCATCCCCCTGGCTTTGCACCCCAGAGATTCACTCCCATCATCTTTTCTTCCCACTCACTTCATGGGATTAATGGTGGAGATTAAAAATAAACTGAAGCCAAGTAGGGGTCAGAGTTCAAAAAGTCTTTAGAATCCGTTCCAAAGATGTGTGAATATTTAATGTGTTAATTAAAATGTTTTTGAGCCTGCACATCAGAACAATGATCACAACGGTGTACAGACCAGAAGAGTAAAACCTTGTAGAAGAAGAGCAACTAATAACCAATAAAATTAGCATTCTGTTGAATGGAACAAGTCTTCATTAAAATCATGCTATGTACTAGAAGGGCATCATGAGGTATTTCAGGCTGAGCAGTAGTGAATGGCCCATGATAATAAGGGATTCCCATGATGTGTTACACTAGGAGCAACCGTCATTCATGAAGCCTTCTTCTCTTACCTACTCATGGATTGTTTTGCTCAAGGGGTTTAAGAGAAAAGAAGAGAGAAGGAAAATAGGGCTGTGGAGATTATTCAGCATATTCAAGGAGTTGCCCTAGGCAACTCCCATTCTTCTGATCTTGCCTACCTTCCTGAATGGAGATGGTTCCTTCCGCACATGGAGCGCAAGCATAGCAGCATGGTGGCTCTCCTTCTTGGAGCTCTTTGTAGTATCTACAGCGACAGCTCTCAGTGCATCTGGAATGAGGCATGGTCTAGCAACAAAGAGAAGGAGCATCCAGGAAAACAGTGTTATGAATATTTGTGCCTATGGAAATGAGTCCTGCAATTTAGACAGGACCCAACAGGGTTTCTAGCGCTTGTGACCCTAAGTGAAGTAGAAGTGATCCCAGGTCCTTGTTTCAGGGAACCACTATTTATGCATCCCAGAATAACAGAAATTCCAAGCAACAGCAATAAACAGCTTCAAATAATGTGCATGCAATGACGGTGAGCAATGGGGGAGGGAGATGAGCTTTTTGTGGGACGATAGGCACCACCATTGGAAAGGCCCTCTCCTCTTCCCTGTTTTGATCTTCAGTGGCAGGGCAGAAGGCAAATGAAGGATCAGAGGACTCATGGCACAGCTGGAGATGGAAAGGCATTTTAAGGAGCGGGGTACCTGATGGTTTTATACCCCCAAATAAGTTCAGCACCTTGGATAAGTGTTGTATAGTTCTGGATGGTTCTGTCTAAAACCCAGAAGGGATCCACAGACCCGCTGTAATCAGAGCCAACAGGCTCCACTGTACCAAACCACAGAAGTCATCGAATTAAATGAATAAAAGCACTATGTAAAACCAACCATTAAACACAAAAGGGCACAACATGAAAATCCCATTCAAATAATAGAAAGGCCTCTTGAAACAGAAAAGAGTTCCTGCTTGAGACTCATGGCAGACCAACATCTCCAGGGATGTTACACACCACAAAATGCCTTCCTTCCAATTGTCACTAGCCAAATCTCAGCTGGCCTTGCCACTTGGAGGTGGCCTCATCAGAGCTCTAAGAAAACATATCCAAGAGTCATGTGGAAGAGGGCATTTTTACTAGGGCTGTTACCACTTTAGTCTGAAGCCGGAATCCCTAGTGTGTCTGGGTGCTGTTTTGCAAAGTGGTGCAATACCGGAGCAGGTCAGGTTCAGGCCAAAGAACTCCAAGATGTGTTGGATCACTCTGTAGAGCTTTGGGGTTGCTTCAGCCCGATGCAGACAGCAACGCCACCCCGCTCTGTGAGCCCCTCACTCCTTACCTTGTCTCCAGGGAATCACATGCAGCTATCACTCTTGTGGAGGGAGTTGCCATTTCCTTTCAAAATGGTGACTCTTCTTCTTCCAGTACGAGGAAATACCATTAAAAAAAAATTAATCAAAGGTGACCCTCTTGCAGAGGCCAATGGGTCTAGGCACTCCCGACAGATCCAGTTAAGGAGTGGGGGTTCAGTGGGGGTGGCAATGAAAGTGGGAGGTCACTCTCAGTAGGGGTTTCCCCCTTGTTCTTTGGGTCTCTAGATGTTGCTTCAGAACTGGAGAAGTGGGTCAACCCAGCTTCAGGGGCGGTTGAGGCGAGTTCAGTAGGGATGTCAGAGAATTCTGCCACGGATCTCAGTGAGGCCGAATGCCAGGGCATTCGGCCCTCCGAATTCCGTGGCGGAATTGCCTGCCACCCCCCCACCCCCCGTGGATCTGCACCGGGATGAGACATACCTGGGGCGGGTCTTCTGGGCGGCAGCGGCTGCGGCGGCGGCGGCGGCCGGTCTTCCAACCAGCTGCCGCTGCCGCCATTTCCAGGCTTGTGTGTAAAGAAAAAAAAAAAAAGACATGATAGGTTATGTAAAGATTTACGTAGCCTATCATGGCAAGGTTTAAAAAAAGAAGAAAAAAAGACGTGACAGACTACATAAATCTTTACGTAGCCTATCATGTCTGACTTTTTTAAAAAACAACAACGCTCTCACACTTCCGCTAAACTATTTGCTTTCCCCATTCTTTTTGCCATCATAGTCTACGTACGTATTTACGAAGATTAAGATGGTAAAAAGAAGGAACGGGAGCAGATAAGTGCTGCGTTTCGCATGCCTTTCGTGGGTTGGGGGCGGCGGGGACTTTGTCCTGGGTGCCTTTTGTGGGGTGGGGGGTGGGGGTTTCATTCCACTATGGATTTCGGGGGGCCAAATGCACTGGCATTCGGTCTCACCGAAATCCATCGCGGAATTTTCTGACATCCCTAACGCCGACAAGGTGCTTGGCCAAGTCTGATCGACCATTTGTGTGCTTGACCCTTGCCCTTCATGGCTTATTAAATCAAACAAGGAGGGGATGTCCAGCTCCGTCCGGGAGGTTGTAAATTACTCCTTGAGAGAGGGAGTGGTACCGACCGCTATAAAAGAGGCGGTAATCAGACCACTCGTAAAAAAGCCAAACCTGGAGGATGTTAACAATTATAGGCCAGTGGTCAACATCCCCTTCCTGGGCAAGGTGCTTGAGCGGGTGGTTGCAACTTGCAGGACAGCTCCAGGCACTGTTGAATGAATTGGATTATCTAGATCCGGGCTTCAGGCCTGGTTTTGGAGTGGAAACTGCCTTGGTCGTCCTGAGGGATGACCTCTGTTTTGAGAGGGAGAGAGGGAGTGTGAGACCATCTCAGCAGCTTTCGATGCCATTGACTATGAGATCCTACTGCACAGAGTGTCTGGGCAGGGAGTTGGAGGCACTGCACTGCAGTGGTTCTGCTCCTACTTAGATGGCTGACTCCAGAAGGTGGTGCTAGGGGATTACTGCTCTGCGCCATGGCAATTGTGCCATGGGGTTCCACAGGGCTCTATTTTATCCCCCATGCTGTTTAACATCTGCATGAAACCTCTGGGGGACGTTATCCAAGGGGGGGACTGAGGCGCCTTCAATATGCGCATGACACCCAGCTCTACCTCTCTTTCTCATCAAACCCATCTGAAGCAGTGGCGGTTCTGAATTGGGGCCTGGGCTAGGGATGTACGAAAGGCACTTACCTTTCGTGGATTATGTTTATGGTTGGGGGGAGGTGTTCCATCCCTCCCCCTGGAATCCTTGCCGGGGGGGAGGCGCTCCATTCCTCCCCCCTGGAATCCTGGCCGGCCGGCTGTGCTACGAAGGGATTCTGCGGAGCCGCCAGCCAGCTCTGCAAGCAGCCGGACATCCGGCCGCTGGCTAGCAGGGACTCAAAATGCCACTGCCATTTGCATCCCTGCAGTCAGCCGTGATAGGCTACGTAAATGTTTACGTAGCCTATCACGGCTGACTTCAAAAACAGCAACAACAACGTGCATACGAAAATGGTGGCGGCCACGGCCGCCACCATTTGTGTTCCTTATTTTGGCACGTCTTAGTCTACGTAAACATCGTACCTCCATCTTGTCTAGATTGGGTTTCAGTTTATTGGCCCTCATCTAGTCCATTACCATGCCCAGACCCGATTCAGAACAGCCACTGCCTCAGCTGGGTTTGATGAGAAAGAGAGGTAGAGCTGGGTGTCATCTGCATATTGATGGCGCCTCAGCCCACACCTCTGGATAAGCTCCCCCAGTGGTTTCAAGCAGATGTTAAACAGCATGGGGGATGAAATAGAGCCCTGTGAAACCCCATGGCACAAGCGCCATGGTGCAGAGCAGTAATCCCCCAGCACCACCATCTGGAGTCGGCCATCCAAGTAGGAGCGGAACCACCGCAGTGCAATGCCTCCAACTCCAGGCCCAGACACTCTATGGAGAAGGATATCATAGTCAATGGCATCGAAAGCTGCTGAGATGGTATCCCACTCTCCCTGTCCCTCTCAAAACAGAGGTCATTCCACATGTCGACCAAGGCAGTTTCCATTCCAAAACCAGGCCTGAAGCCCGATTGACATGGATCTAGATAATCCGTTTCATTCAACAGTGCCTGGAGCTGTCCTGCAACCACCCGCTCAAGCACCTTGCCCAGGAAGGGGATGTTGGCCACTGGCCTATAATTGTTAACATCCTCCAGGTTTGGCTTTTTTAGGAGTGGTCTGATTACCGCCTCTTTTGAAGGGGCCGGCACCACTCCCTCTCTCAAGGAGGAATTTACAACCTCCTGGACCCAGCCGGACATCTCCTCCTTGTTTGATTTAATAAGCCATGAAGGGCAAGGGTCAAGCACACAAGTGGTCAATCGGACTTGGCCAAGCACCTTGTCTGCATTAGGGATGTCAGAAGGTTCTGAGACGGATCTCAGTGAGGCCGAATGCCAGTGCATTCGGCCCCCCGAAATCCATCGCAGAACAAAGCCCCCACACCCCCCAACCCACGAAAGGCACACGGGACAAAGTCCCCGCAGCACCCACCCCATGAAAGGCATGCGAAACGGAGCACTTACCTGCTCCCGTCCGCGCTGCTTTGCGAATGGCAGCCATCCTGCAGCCGCCATTCGCTTCCTCCTCCTCAAACCCTGATAGGCTATGTAAATACTTACGTAGCCTATCACGACTAACGCAGGGATGCCATTTGCTTCCCTGCTGAGGCCGTGATAGGCTATGTAAGTATTTACGTAGCCTATCACGGCGGGCGGGGTGGAACCCAGCATAAGCAAATGGTGGTGGCTACCGACTTTTGCATATGCTGGGGTTTTTTCCCCCTTGCATTGATAGGCTACATAAGTATTTACGTAGCCTATCATGGCAGGGGGAAAAAAATCCCAGTGTATGAAATGGCTGTAGCCGCTGCCATTTGTGTACACTGGGGTTTTCCCCCCTGCCGTGATAGGCTAAGTAAATATTTGCATAGCCTATCACGGCTCAACATAGGGTCGCAAATGGTGGCAGCCGCGACAACCACCATTTGCGTCCCTGCAGGCAGGCAGACGGAGACAGCCAGCAGCTCCGCAGCTTGGCCGCAGAGCAGATCCGGCCAGGCAGGATTCCGGGGGAAGGGACGGAGTGCCTCCCCCCTGTCGAGGATTCCAGGGGGAGGGACGGAGCACCTCCCTCCCACCGCCGATGCCCCTCAGCGGAGCAAGGTAAGGGATTCGTACATCCCTAGTCTGCATCCTCCGGCCTCAATAACTGAAACTCAGCCAATAAAACGTGACCAGATGGTGCTCTGAACACGTCTACCAATCGATCTGCATTAATTTTGGTGTCCAGTTCATGACAAATCTGAGTGACTTTATCTTCGAAGTGCCGGGCAAACCCATCACAGCTTGCAACCGCGAGTCCCACAGTTGTCTCTCCCTAGCCAAGAATGTAACTGGCCGCAAACCACTCAGAAAAGCTCCTCTGGATGACACTGAGAAGAGGCAATACTGGTGGAAAAGAACTGTCTCTTTGCCACCCGCACCGCCACAGAGTAGGCTCGATAGTGAGCTCTTCCCTGTGTTTGGTCAGACTCAGCATGAGTTTTCCTCCACCTGCATTCTAGCCATCTCCCCACTTGCTTCATTGCCCTCAGCTCAGTTGTATAACAAGTAGGGATGTATGAAAAAACTTACCTGTTTCGTTTCATGACATCCGTGGTGGAGGGGAGACGCTTCATCCCTCCCTCTGAAATCCTTGCTGGCCGGCTCCACTGCTCGACAACTCCACAGAGCCACCAGCCAGGGCCGCCCACAGTGATACCCGGCTGCTGTTGGCTAGCGCAGGTATGTAAATGGTGGCTGCTGTAGCCACTGCCATTTGTGTCCCTTTTTTTCACCATGATAGGAAACGTAAATATTTACGTAGACTATCATGGGCTCCACAGGGATGCAAATGGGGTCTCTGCGTTAACCGAGATAGGCTACCTAAGTATTTACATAGCGTATCACAGGATAAATTGTGAAGCGAATGGCAGCCGCAGACCTGCCTGCCATTCGCAAAGTGGAGTGAACGGCACCAGGTAGGTTCTCCGTTTCATGTACTTTTTGTGGGGGGGCTTCATTCCGTGATGGATTTCAGGGGGCCCCATGCACTGGCATTCGGCCTCATTGAGATCCGTGGAGGAATTCTCCGCCATCCCTAATACCAAGGAGCTGGCCGGGCTCTCCTCAGAGGGAGAGGGCGCTTGGGCATGATTGTGTCAACCGCCTGAGTCATCTCTGCATTGCACAGAGCGACCTGGGCTTTGACAAGAGCACCAGCCATACCAGCAGGAAACCCCCCAGAGCCCTCTGGAATCCATCGGAATCCATTAGCCTCTGGGGGTGAACCATTTCAACAGGTCCCCCACCCTTGCAGAGGGGAAAGGCTGCCAGGAGTCTAAACCTCAACAGGAAGTGATCTGACCATGACAAATGGACAGATGTTAATTCCTCCATTTTCACATCACCATCATCCTGCCCAGTCAAGACAACCAGATTAAGCATGTGTCCTTTTATATGCGTTGGGCCAATGACATATTGGGACAGCCCCATGGTTGTCATGGTGGCCATGAAGTCCAGAGCCGCCATGGATACATGGAAGTTGAGATCCCCCAGGACCATCACCCGAGGGGACCACAACACCAAGTCCGACACCACCTCCGCCAGCTCAGGCAGGGAGTCTGATGGGCAGCAGGGTGGGCGGTACACCAACAGAATCCCTAATCTGTCCTGCATTCCCAACACAAGGTAAAGACCCTCAAGATCTTCACTCGAATGAGCAGGAAGCCTAGAGAGGGAGATTGAATTCCTAGAGACCACGGCAACCCGCCCTCCCCGAACCTCGAGTCGGTGTTGGTGCTGCACTGAGTAGCCAGGAGGGCACAGCTGGGAGAGGATGACCCCTCCCAGTTCCCCCACCCTGGTCTCAGTAATACATACCAGGTCAGCCCCCTCATCCACAATCAAATCATGGATGAGGGAGATTTTATTTGGGGCCCACCAGGCATTCAGCATCAGCACCACCAGACCCGAGGGCAGACTGGTAAGGCCATCCGGAACCATCAGGTTGGGGGAAGAACAAGAAGAGGGGACAGCTGTAAGGTGTCTAGCCCCTCTTCTCCTCAGCTGGCCTGTTAATCCGCCAATGCCATACCTCCCCCTGCCCGTGACCACAGTTATGTTGGCACCTCCCCGACCCCTGGTCAGACATGTGTTAGGCTACATGTCTATCCAGTCAGTTATTCCTTACTCCCAAGTCATACTGAATTCAAGGGTCAACTTAGGCAGCTGCCTCCAAAAATATGGGCTCATCTAACCCAGTATGGCTGACACTGACTGGTAACGCTCCAGGGTTTCAGGCAGGAGTTATTGCAGCCCTACCAGGAGATGCCAGGGATTGAACCTGGGACCTTGTTCCTGTAAATCAGGTGCTCTAGTGCTGAATTATGGCCCCACTATGGGTAGAATTGGATTGAGTTAAAGAGGTGGTGAAACCCGTGGTGGAAGGGCCTCCCACCCTTTGCCATCCTGCGGAATCCTCGAATGGGATTCCGCTGTGGCCGCGAATGGTGGCCATCTTAGCTGCCGCCATTTGCTTCCTTCCAGGCTGCCGTGATAGGCTATGTAAGTATTTACATACTTACATAGCCTATCACGGCAAAGAGCAGGGACCAAATGGCCACCACTACGCCGTTCGGGTCCCTGCTCTTTGCTGTGATAGTCTACGTAAATACTTACGTAGCCTTTCACAGCAGCCTGGAAGGACGCAAATGGTGGCCGCTACGATGGCCACCGTTAGCGACCGCAGCAGCCCAGCCATGGCCAGAACTCTGGAGGATTCCGGGGTGGAGGACGGAGCGCCTCCCCCCCAACGTGGGTCCCACAGTTTGGAATCAGGTAAGTCTTTCATACATCCCTTGCAGAGACAAAGGGCAGACTGTAAGAAGTAACACAACGCCCCGTTGGGGCAAGACACATTGGAGCCAGAAGGTGAGATTTTGTGAGGAGATGCCCATCATTCCCATCTGTTCTGGGGAGCCATAGAGGGATATTATGAAAGCATTCTGGTTCAGGGTTGATCTCTGCAGAATTCTACATTAACAGACCTGAATCATCCTAAAAAGCACAGGGTTGGAGTAAAATAATGCCTCCCCTTTCACATGCATCTCATGCAGTTGTAGGAAGGGTGGGTGATAACCCCTCTTGCTGATAAGACCCTTCCAGGACAATTTCGCATCCCTGAAATCTGAAAGAGCAAAATTTCTCCCACATCTGAAGATAGGGATGTCCAGCCAGGCTGCCGTGATAGGCTACATAAGTATTTACGTAGACTATCACGCCAGGTCAGAAAAACCCCATAGCAAAACAGCGGACGCAAATGGCTGCGGCTATGGGGGCCACCATTTGAGTTCCCTCTTTTTCGCCATTTTAGCCTACGTAAATACTTACGTAGGCTGTCATGGCGAAAAAAAAGGGGAACACAAATAGCCTAGTTGGCGCTATTTGCATTCCTTTTTTTTTCACCGTAATAGCCAACATAAATATTTACGTAGGCTAAAACTGCGGGGGGGGGGGGAGGAACACAAATGGCGCCCATTATGCCATTTGCACTCCTCTTTTCTTTGACGTAATATCCTACGTAAATATTTACGTAAGCTGAAATGGCGAAAAATAGGGAACGCAAGTGGCAGCCGCCGTAGCCAGTGCCATTTGACTACGCTTTTTATTTTGGCTTGCTGTGATAGGCTACATGAAAACTTATGTAGCCTATCATAGCAGCTTTGCAGGATGCAAATGGCGGCCGCTACGGCGGCCCCCATTTGCGTCCGCAGAGCCTGTCCACGGCCAGAAGTCCTACGGATTCATCCGCAGAGGAGCCGGCCGAGGGTGCATTTCGGGGGGAGGGACAGAGCGCCTCCCCCGCACCATGAATCCAAGCTGCGAAAAGGGAAGTGACTTTCGTACATCCCTACTATCTCCCCTATCCCATTTATATAGCAGATAAAGATAGAGATTCAGGCTTCAGACTAAACTGGTTAACAGCCCTAGTAAAATTGCCCTCTTCCACATGACTCTTGGAAATGTTGTCTTAGAGATCATATGAGACCTCCTCCAAGTGGCAAGGCCAGCTGAGATTTGGCTGGTGACAATTGGCAGGAAGGCCTTTTGTGGTGTGGCAACGTCCCTGGAGATGTTGGTCTGCCATGAGTCTCAAGCAGGAAGTCCTTTCTGTTTCAAGAGGCCTTCCAGTTATTTGAATGGGATTTTCATGTTGTGATCCTTTTGTGTTTAATGGTTGGTTTTTATGTAGTGCTTCTATTCATTTAATTCGATATATTCTGTGGTTTGGTACAGCGGAGACTGGTGGCTCTGATTACGGTGGGGCTGTGGTTCCCTTCTGGGTTTTAGTCAGAACCATCCAGAAATATAAAACAGTGATCCAAGGTGCTGAACTTATATGGGGGTAGGGATGTCAGAAAATTCTACCACGGATCTCGGTGAGGACCGAATGCCAGTGCATTTGGCCCCCCGAAATCTGTGGCGGAACAGCCTTCCACCACCCCCGCCCCCCCACAGTTCCCCCCCGGGACGAGACTTACCTGGTCCGGTTGGTCTGGGCGGTGGCGGTCTGGCGGCTGCTGCCACCACCATTAGCAATCTTGACATTTTGTTTTTTATATACATAGACCGTGGCCACCACCATTTGCGTACACATTTTTTTTTGTTTTACCCAGAGCCCTCCGAGGCCAGAAATCCGGCTGCGGACGGCTCTGGCCTGGGCCTGGCCGGCTGATCCGCGGAGCCACCGTGGAGCACAGCCGGCTGTCGAGGATTCTGGGAGGAGGACCGGATCGCATCCCCCCCATCGAGGATTCTGGGGAGAGGGAAAGAACGCCTCCCCCCCACCATGAACATAATCCGCGGAAAGGTAAGTGACTTTCGTACATCCCTACTTGGGGGATATAAATCCATCAGGTACCTCGCTCCTTAAAATGCCTTTCTGTCTCCAGCTGGGCCATGAGGCCTCTGATCCTTCCTTTGCCTTCTGCCCTGCCACTGAAGATCAAAACACGGAAGCGGAGAGGGCCTTTCCAATGGTGGTGCCTATCCGCCCACAAAAAGCTCATCTCCCTCCCCCATTGTTCACCGTCATTGCATGCCCACATTTTGAAGCTTCTCCATTTATTGCTGTTGCTTGTAATTTCAGTTATTCTGGGAGTGTCTTTTAGTTTATTTCATTGTCGTATCTTTTCCCCTCCAGTTTTTATATTGGCTTGAGTACGTATATAGTATAGGTGGCATAAACATTTTGAAACAAACTGACCAAAAACGTCCGTGCCATGTTGTGATGCATAAATAGTGGTTCCCTGAAACAAGGACCTGGGATCTATTCTACTTCATTTAGGGTCACAAGCACTAGAATCCCTGTTGGGTCCTGTCTAAATTGTAGGACTCATTTCCATAGGCACAAATACTCATAACACTGTTTTCCTGGATGCTCCTTCTCTTTGTTGCTAGACCATGCCTCATTCCAGATGCACTGAGAGCTGTCGCCGTGGATACTACAAGAAGGTCCAAGAAGGAGAGCCACCATGCTGCTATGCTTGCGCTCCATGTGCGGAAGGAACCATCTCCATTCAGGAAGGTAGGCAAGTTCAGAAGAATGGGAGATCCCTAGGGCTAGGGATGTAGGAAAGGCACTTACCTTTTGCGGATTATGTTGATGGGGGGGAGGCGCTCCGTTCCTCCCCCCCCCGGAATCCTGGCCACAGGGAACTCTACAGAAAGAGGGCACTCTCGTTTGAAGGGTTCCTGATGAACGGACGCTACGCTGTTTGTGTTCCCTTTATTTTTGCCGTCTTAGTCTACGTAAATCTTGACGTAGACTAAGACATGGCAAAATAAGGAACGCACATTGTTGTTGTTGTTTTTAAGTCAGCCGTGATAGGCTATGTAAACATTTACGTAGCCTATCACGTTTTCTTTTTTTTTTTACTGGAAATGGCAGCGGCAGCAGCCGGTCGGAAGACTGGCCGCCGCCGCCCCCGCTACTGCCACTGGAGCTGCTGCTGCCAGGAAGATCCGCACCAGGTAAGTCTCGTCCCGGAGGGGGGCGGGGGGCAGACCATTCTGGCTGGCATTCGGCCTCCCCGAGATCTGTGGTGGAATTCTCTGACATCCCAACCTAGGGCAACTCCTTGAATATGCCAAAGAGACTCCACAGCCCTATTTTACTTCTCTCTTCTTTTCTCTTAAACCCCTTGAGCAAAACATTCCACGAGTAGGCAAGAGAAGAGGCTTCTTAAATGACTGTTGCTCCTAGTGTAAAACCTCATGGGAATCCCTTATGGTCATGGGCCATTCACTACTGCTCAGTCTGAAATACCTCATGATGCCCTTCTAGTACATAGCGTGATTTTAATGAAGACTTGTTGCATTCGACTGAATGCTAATATTATTTGTTATTGGTTACTCTTCTTCTACAAGGTTTTACTCTTCTAGTCCATACATCATTGTGATCGTTGTTCTGATGTGCAGTCTCAAAAGCATTTTAATTAACACATTAAATATTCATACATCTTTGGAACAGATGCTAAAGACTTTTTGAACTCTGACCCCTACTTGGCTTCAGTTTATTTTTAATCTCCACCATTAATCCCATGAAGTGAGTGGAAAGAAAAGATGATGGGAGTGAATCTCTGGGGTGCCAAGCAGGGGGGATGCTTAGTGCACACTGTTCCTGGTATAAACCATGCCCCACCCAAAAAAAACCACTCTGCTTTTTCCATGATTGGGAGAGGGCAGCATGTACAGACTTTATCCATTATACACAGGGAATTGTCTGCACTGTGCTGCGATCCTGTGGCAGGAAAGCAGGGGGTCCCTGGCAGAAAAGGGGATGTGAAAATGGTGCAACCCCAACTTTCTGGTGATCAGAGTACTCCCCTGCTGAACGCTGATTCAGTCTTCCATTTTTCAAAAACCTCTTTAGTAAAACGTGATTACCAAATAAGAAAGCTTTATAGAAGTTTACTACTCCTGACTTCAACCATAATCAGGACTGCCCTGAGCACCGTCTTCTGCTAGAAAGGAGGCGCATAATTTGAGTAAATACATAAATCACAAGCCACTCAGCTACCAGGTAGCTTTAGATGCCTTACAGGATTATTATGAAGAATAACCTCACAGACCCTCCCTTACCCCGAACAACGTTGGGATAAATACCCTCACTTTTCCATATTTAAACCAGGTAGGGAGCTGTTTTTATTCCAAGTCAGCCCATCAATCCATCTAGCCCACTCTTCTCTGTTCCTCTCTGACTGACACTCTGTAATGCCCCACAGAGATATTACAGTACCTTTCCTGGCCCTGCTACTACTAAGGTCCTCACTTGGTGATAAGGCCATAGACCGGTCTGGTCACAAAACAGATCCTCTGTAAGGGAATGTTTCTCTCTCTCCCTGCCCAACTGCACATTTTTTCTGGAGGTACAGTGGATGGAAATCGTGCTGAACTCACTCTCCGTCTTCTCAGATGCCGACCATTGCAACAAGTGTCCGGAACATCAGCATCCAAACACGGACAGAGATCAATGTGTGCCCAAGGAGATATCCTTCCTCACATATGAAGAACCTTTGGGGATTGTCCTGATTTCCTTTGCTCTATTCTTGTCCTTATCCATGGGCTTCGTACTAGGAATCTTCATGAAATACCAAGAAACTCCAATAATCAAGGCCAACAACCGAGACCTGTCCTACATTCTCCTCATCTTCATCATGATTCCTTCTTGTCCTCCTTCCTGTTCATGGGGCGGCCCAGGAAAGTGACTTGCCTTCTCTGACAAACAGCCTTCAGCATCATCTTCTCAGTTGCCGTTTCTTCGGTGTTGGCCAAAACCATCACAGTGGTGTTGGCTTTCCTGGCCACAAAACCAGGGAACAGAGTGAAGAGATGGCTGGGGAAGAGTCTTGCAAACTCCACTGTCAGTTCTTGTCCTAGTGTCCAAGTTTTCATCTGCATCATCTGGCTGGGGAGCTCTGCCCCATTCCCTGCCTCTGACATGCACTCCCAGCCTGGACAGATCATCTTGCAATGCAACGAAGGATCTGTTGTCTTCTTTTATACAGCCCTTGGCTACATGGGCTTCTTGGCTCCATCTTCTTCACAGTGGCTTTCCTCGCCAGAAAGCTGCCTGGGGCCTTCAATGAAGCCAAACTGATCACCTTCAGCATGCTGGTCTTCTGCATTTTTTGGCTGTCCTTTGTGCCCTCCTACCTGAGCACCAAGGGGAAATACATGGTGGCCATGCAGGTCTTCTCGATCTTGGCCTCCAGTGCTGGGCTGTTGGGCTGCATCTTTCTTCCCAAGGGCTACATCATTGTACTGAGACCTGATCTGAATACGAAGGAGCATATCATGTTCAAAACAAACTAGGGAATCTGATCCATAGAAGTAGAGTTGTGGGATTATATTTGGCGTAGGTTTGGAGGAGGTATAAGTTTGCTGAGATCTTAGTTATCAGAGCCTTTTGATGTGCTCATAGCTTTAGTTGCACAGTTTTGGTCTTTCTCTTACAGGAGACAGGCAAAGCTGAGCTTTGGGGCTATCACTCTGCCATTGACCGCCATCCGCATCTGAGGTAGCGTTGAGGCTGGAACTATACCATACTGACATTGTCCAAATAATGCATCTGTTGAAGGTGTGGCCCTTCACAGCTGCAGTGTACCAGTATTTTGCAGCTTGCGTGCACATGGAAAACCCTGAATACAAGACATTAAATGGATGTTTGTTTGTTACTGGCATTAGTGTATTCTGATTGCTCTGCTTGCTATGACAGTTTCATGCACTTGTTGTCATTAAGAATTATTCCCAAAGAATGCAGGAGTTTAATTCGGTACTTCCATTTCCTTGCTTCTCATTGTCATCTATGGTTATTACACATTTACTCCACAGAAATGATGATTTGATTGAATGGAATTGTTTTTTTCGAAGGGGCAGTCTCCTGAACAGAGAGAGATTTGAGATGGGATAGTCTTGTGCTCAGTTTTTGGTCCCAGGCCATTTAAACTTTAGATCCTGACATTCTCAGCCTGAGATTTGGGGCAGCTGCCAGTGGAGGCTGGCAGCTCTGATTTCAGTGGAGCTCTGAACCGATCCTGGGTTCCAGACAGAAATCACGTCTGGCGAAAATGTTTGCAAATGGCAGATGTGTGCTCATGTTCAATTTGAGCAACTTCCCCAGTTCAATTTGTGAAAATTTCCATGGAGACTGAATCAGCCCCACTTTAGTCTATGGAGGAAAGTTTCACAAATCAGGAAATGGCTACAAAGTTTGGGAAATGTGTACACATTTCACATTCAGTTGCTGCTTGATTTGCACGTTTTTCATGTTCCTGCAGAGTGAGCAGATATCATGAACAGGAAATGTGACGAGCAATGATACAATATTTGGAAGATCCAAGCAGTCTCGAGTCTCACTCATTCACCTGTCCCTAGCAAAGGCACCCCCACATACTGGATGTTACCTCAGCCCAAACAGGGTGTAACTTAGGCATGTGTCACCTTGATCAGATCTGATATCTCTGGAATGGGTCAGTTGGTACTCTAGCCTCGCCCGTGGCCACTGCCCAAACCTGGTTTAATGCTCATGACCTCCCATCCTTCCTTGCCCCTTCCCAGCTGTTTTTTAAAAACATTTTTTGACAGGCTGGCAGAGAGACTTGTGAGTAGGAATGTTGGAGGAATCTGCAATAGAACTAATTGAGTTCAGATTTTTATGAACCCTACCAGCAAATGGGCTTTTCCCCTGGAGGCTGGATTCCGCAGATTTGGGGAACCATGTTTCTAACCTTCGACTGTGTTGTCCAAATTTTGTTGTAAAAAAAGTCACAATTAAAAAAAAACACACCCTGCCTAAAAATGCACATTTTCCCCATGGGTTAGGGAGTTAAAATGCATATTTGGGGGGAATTTGTGCATGGGGGGGGCATTTTGCCCATGCAAATTTGCAGAAGTTTGGAAAATAAGAAAAATCAGACTCTGTCAATGGGTGGATGATGGAGTAGAGGTTGCCTGACAATCCGCAAAATGAGCAGGCTTTTCATAATCCCTAATTCCCTACCTGGGAACAGGAGTTGAGTTGTTCAGGCAGTACCTGGGGGAAGAGTTCAGAATGCAGAACAACCTGCATCCGAGGCTGATGGGAGAGAGAGAAGGGTGGTGCACGGGTTAAGAGAGAGAAATGGCATAATAGGAGAGAAAGGGGCCACAAAGGTAGAGAATGCAATGTCAGACGGAGGGAGAGAGAAAGGGGAACCAGAGAGGCAAGGGGTGGGAGAGGCACAAATATAGCAAAATGCTCTTGAGAGAGCACAGGTTTAGGGATGTATGAATTGTGTACCTTCCGTGCCGCTTGACTTCCACATTTTGCGGCCAGTGCTCCGTACCATCGTTCACAAGCCCCCGGAATTCTCCTCTTCTTTTCTGCTCCGAAAACTACAAAGATAAATCCATACAGACAACTGTAATTCCGGTGCCCAGCCATCTCCATGAATCTGCATAGATTCCATAAGAAAGGCTATATTTCGTAGCTACTTACAATTTTTTTCCCCTGCCCTGAGACTTGCAGTAATTCTTTCATCCAAAACATTTCCTCCTCCTAGGGGCTTCCCTAAAGAAGGCTGTCCTAGGTTTGCCTGAGCGATGCACTCTTTGTTTAAAGCAACACTGTTTTAAAAAAAGAAAAAACCTTTTAAAATGACCATACCAGTCTGGAGCCCTGCACGAGGTATTATTCTCCCTGCTAAGGTTTGTATTTCCACATCCAGCATTGTTGTTGACGTTGTGAGGCTAAAATGGAGAGGAGAACCAAACTTGTGCATGTCTACTCAGAAGTAAGTCTTATTGAGTTCAATGCGAGTTACTCCTACGCATGTCAGCACCCCACTTGCCCCCAGCTCAGCTTTGCCTTTCCACATGGTGGCCAAGTCGGGGGATGGCATGACCCTGCTGGACTTCTCCTCAGACGTAGACCACCCACAGACAGGGTGATGTCTTTGAACCATGTATATCAGGAGACTTGGGGGAGCCTGGGCCCTTCGGGGTAGAGGACCATGGGTCCATCCCCACAGCAAGAGGGGAGCTCTGCTTAGAAACAGAGGCTGAGCAAGATCCCCCCCACCATCAGTCACAGGGCGTATCATCACCTAAAGAGGGCAATCAGCAGGGCTCCTGTAAGAAGTGCCCAACTGCCAGGAAGGTCTCCTTGGGAGAAAGTGCCTCCTCATGAGTAGGGCTCTGACCAGAGAGCTCTACTGTACTGCAGCTGAGCTCTGGGTGGGGCTCAGCAGGCTTTGGGGTTAAAAGACTTCAGTGTCTGCCTAGCCAGTTCTAGAAACAATGGTGTTCCTTCAGGTTCTGTGGCTTCTGTCTTGCCTCGTGGACCTTGGCCTGTGATGGATGCTTACTGAACCTTTGCTTTTTTCTTGGCTCTGCTTATGGACTGTGTAAGGTATCTGACTGCCCAACTGTGTTTTGACCTCTGTCTGCTTATCTGTGCTTTCACCTTTGCCCGTTTCATTACCTTTCTGCATGGTTACTCCATCCGCTCAGAAATTGTGGAAATACTTACTGATAACTGCACCAATTCTACCCCTCCAGCCCCTAGAGAAGGTGCTTTGTGGCCTAGATGCTTCCACCCCACCTCAATCAGCCTGCATATGCAGGCAACCCCTCGGCCTTTTGACAACAGCAAAGCTCTGTCCCGCCTTGCATCCGTCAATATCTGAAACCGGCCCAGGCACGGGAGGCAGGCTGTGTCCTTTCAGCCTGCATCCTGCAACTAACATCAACAGTTTCCTTAGATTAGGTACGTCAGAGAATTCTGCCACGGACTCAAGTGAGTCCGGATTCATTAGAATCTGGCACCCCGGAATCCGTGGCGGAATGGCCTCCCACCCCCCACCCCCACGCGGAATCCCCCTGGGACAGAGCTTACCTGAGGTGAATGCAGCGGCGGCAGCTCTGGCTGGTCTACCGGCCGGCCACAGCTGGGATGCTGCGGCCGCAAATGACATAGCATCAGCCATTTGCATGGCTGCCTTTCCCATGATAGGCTACCGGGTCGCCTACACCCCCCCCCAGCGGATGCCCCAACCGGAACCAGGTATGGGATTCGTACATCCCTACTCTAGATGCATTATGTTCCCCAAGTCTCTGAAATTGCTTCTGTGATGTTAGCTTGGATGGCTTTCCTCTGGCAGATGGTTGTCTGCCTACACCTCTCTTCTGCCATGGAGAACTCTATCTTATCTTGAGTCGCGTGCGCTCATCGGTAAACCTTAAGAATCAAGTGATTGATGGATCAGAACAAGGACTGTGCAGTGGCTTCCCTGGAGTCGACACCAAGCACACTGTATTTAAGGAAGTTTTGAAAAGATCAAAAATGTAACACCCGGGATGTTTCAAATAATAAAGTTAGTTACCTTAAACCTATCTTTACATTTCATTATTCTCTGCAGACTGTGTTTGTAACTAACCAGTTGGTTGAATATAGTTTACTTCTTCCCAAACAAGATGATGCACAGTTCTGATGAGGTCACTGGAAGTACTAATATAGGGATGGCAGAGAATTCTGCCACAGATCTCAGTGAGGCCGAATGCCAGTGCATTCGGCCCCCCGAACTCTGTGGTGGAATGGCCTGCCCTCCCCCGCCCCCCCGCAGAACCCCCCTGGGATGAGGCTTCCTTGGGCGGATCTTCCCGGCGGTGGTGGCTGCGGTGGCAGCGGAGGCGGTGGTGGCTGTGGCGGCTGGTCTTCCAAACAGCCGCCGCCGCCATTTCTAGTCTTGTTAAAAAAAAAAAAGACATGATAGGTTACGTAAAGATTTAAGTAGCCTATCATGGCTGGGTTTAAAAAAAAAAAACCACAACGTGATAGGCTACGTAAGTCTTTACGTAGCCTATCATGGCTGGGTGGGTTTAAAAACAAAACAAAACCGTGTACACAAATGGTGGCAGCTTCGCCCGCCGCCATTTCCGTTCCTAATTTTGGGCTGTATTAGTCTATGTAAATATTTACGTAGACTAAGATGGCGAAAATAAGGGAAACGCACATAGCGTCTGCTACGCTGTTTGCGTTCCCCTTATTTTCGCTGTCTTAGTCTACGTAAATATTTACGTAGATTAAGACGGCAAAAATAAGGAACGCAAATGGCGGCGGCTGTATCTGCCGCCATTTGCGTAAGCGGTTTGTATTTGTATTTTTCCCAGAGCCGTCCGCGGCCAGAAATCCGGCTGCAGATGGCTCTGGCCTAGCTGGGCCTGGCCGGCTGCTCCGCAGAGCTGCCGCAGAGCACAGCCGGTCGCGGAGGATTCCGGGGGGGAGGAACGGAGCGCCTCCCCCCCACCATCAACATAATCCATGAAAGGTAAGTGACTTTCGTACAATAGGGGGAGATCCTTCATTTGTATGGCAGCCACCATTTGTTGTTTGATCACTGGTAATCCTGACTTTATTTCTTGCGCATAAGGAATGGGGAAGATGTGGCCCTCCTGATGTTCTTGGATGGCAACTCCCATCATTCCTCCCCATGGGCTATGCCAGCTAGGGCTGATGAACGTGCATTCCAGGAATATCTGGAGGGCCACGTGTTGCCAAGCACTGGTATGCATCCAAAGAGATGTTCTTGATCTTGGCCCTTTTGTGTGAGTTTTTCACATACAGGCCAGTGCAGGCTCACCTTTCCCCCTGGACAACCAGAAGATGGCGCTGCCTGTGTGACTTCTCACAAACATGTTTTTCCCCAATTCTGCACCTCACCTCGAGGCACTCAGAGAATCCATGAAGTTGCAGCTGTGAAGCTTCCCCTGATCATTATCATAAACACAGTGATCTATTCTGAGTCTTGCCAAAGCTCAAGAGATGTTTTGCTTCCTGTTTTCCTTGAAGAACAATGATGTAAACATCAGAATGAAAGGCAGCTCCTGGGACCCTCTTGCACCGTGCCTGAAAAGCTTGGTGCATAAAATATCTCCTTTGCTCCCGAGAGCCTGGGCTCAGATTTAGACAGGCCGAGATGTCCATGCCTGTGGTGTAGTTTAGTACACCACCTCCCATCGCTGCCTATGGCTCAGAATTGGATGTTGTTGTAAAGACTGTAGCCTCGATCTCGCAAGACTTTTCTCACATCTCCTGATTAGCTGGCTGTGGAGGTGAAAGGAACAGTCAAAAAGGAGGAACAGCAGGAGGGAGGGAGACCCAGAATGATACCGTTGCTGCTGCTGCTGTTGCTCCTGCTTCCTTATGCGGCTGGTCAACTGCGGAAGATGGACTGCCTGAGGACTCAGAAGAAACAGCAAGAGTTAGGATCCTATTATTACCGGCCAGGAGACTACCTCATCAGCGGAGTCCTGTCTTCACAGTATTTCATGTGCAACGAACCTTACATTTTCTCTGAGTCCCCTTTAACTAGGGTTGTGAAGTAAGTGATGCTGATTATCTAATGCTTCCAATCCCACACTCCGGTTGTCCCCATTTGCGGGAGACTGTCCGTCTTTTCTGGTAACTCTTGTCATCCCTGATAAATTGCTCTCCTGACTTTTCCCACTCTGCACTTTTTGAAGAAGAATTTGGAGCTTCATTAAAGTGAAGGCATCATTTAGTTCAGTACGCTCATGTATGACTGGATCCATGGGGTTCCCTTGCATTGTTTCAGCCAAAAGAACCAGCAGGCTCTTTGCTTTTAAATGTTGTGATAAGACTCAGGCTAGACCTGGGGAATGGTCCAAATGCAAATGACCACATAGAGGTTCCCTGTCTGGAATAATTACAGGGCCATATTTCTTAAGGCTAAGCACCTTTCTTCCTCAGCCACCACTGCACGTGACTGTAAATCCTACTGCACCCTGAGGGATTTATTTCTGAAGAAACCACATATGTGTGTGTGTGTGTGTGTGTGTGTGTGTGTGTAATGGGCATTAGACCCATTCAAGATAAAATACAAGACATAATATCAGGACACAGGGATACAGTTTCTTCAGTTTTGGTCATACAATCAGCTGAGTGTTTATAGGCATGATGATAAGAAAATAATTAGCCACCTCTTTGTTTAGATATCTGACTTTTCCCAAGACAGTGAATGACCAATCTTTCCTCAGAATGCCCTGGGAATTAGTCAGCGGAGCATACAGCATATGGCCTCTCAAATCAGAATAAAAATTACAATGAAAGAGTCCTTGGGTCAGAGTTGCAGGGACTCCTGCCTTACACAGACATGATCTGCTTTGGAATGGAGTTTCCCCAAAACTCCCCTGAAATGCAGCTGGTGGTCGAAGATTAAGTCTTGCATGAATGGATGCTTGATGGCCCTGTTTATTCTGAAGAGACTTCAAAGAAGAGGGTGAAGTACCAGAAATAGGCAGCATCACATTCACATGGGGTCACCAGGAAACAGGTTCGGCTGGCCAGGAGTTTTTTAAAAAAACTTTTTTTTTTAATGGCTGTTGCCATTTTGATCTCCCTCTCAAACACCAGGAAACATGGCAGAGTGCAGAAAACAAAACAAAAAACAAGGCCTACAATGGTGGCTAAAGACTTGCATACATGTTAAAAAGGGTTATTTTAAAAAAAAAAAAATTCCACCATCCCCAAAATGTGAGGAATGGGAAATCATCAATGTTTTAGCCTTAAAAAAATGCCCCCCCAACTCTGATCCAAACGAGGTCGCTGGTACATATTGCCCTAGTCACATTGGACAGAGAGAGGGGATTGTTTGCTTTTTCTCTTATACTGCTGTTTCTCTCCCCATAGTTCAACAATAGACCTGGAAATTTGATGGTATGTAAACGTTACACTTCATCTGGCACCAGTAAATTTCAAAAACATTGTTTTTACTGATAATCCTTAACAAAAGGCACGTGTTTGTGTGTTTGTGTGTGTGTGTGTGGCTGAGAGAGAGAGAGAGAAAGAGAGAGAGAGAGAGAGAAAGAGAGAGAGATTATCTATCTAAATATAGACAGACAGACAGACAGACAGACAGCTAGATCCTTGATCCCTGAAATCTGCCAACGCCTTGCAGCACAGGTACATTTGCCGCTCCCTATGAACATCCAAAGCATTATGTGATGATCGGCTCTACTGAGATTTAAATTGCATGAAAAAGAATTTAGGGGTATAAAAGAAGGAAACTGAGATTTGTTTTTGTTCAATGGAGAACGACAGCATGAGGAATTGAATTTTGTTCTTATTTACTGTTTTGCAGTTTCCACGATACAAGGTACTGGCACATTCTGTCCTTCATGTTTGCCATTCAGGTGATCAACCTGAGCCCCAGGCTCTTACCCAACATCACCCTGGGCTACAACATCTACAAGTCCTTCTTCGACGGAAGAGCCACCTCCTATGCCATGCTGCAGCTCCTTGCTGGGGGTGAAAGCAACATGCCGCACTACAGCTGCAGGAGGAAGAATCACCTGCTGGCCATCCTTGAAGGGGCTGAATCGGACCTCTCCCTCCACATTTCCTCCATGTCGAGCATCTACAAAACCCCACAGGTGTGAATGGGGAGCGGACAGGAGGCCAGGTGCATAGAAAGGCGAGCTAATCCCTGGTTGGGCTCAGCTCTCGCTCTTCAGTCCCTGTGCCTCATGGGCATAATGGTTCTCTGGAGTGTGTGAACGTGAGTCATGGCAGTGGTAGAGCTCTGGGAAGGGAGACCGGGCATCCCTGGTGTCAGGGATGGCAGGAGACCACGGAAGCTGTACTAGACAGCATTCCATGTGATCCCCAGCCTGGTTCCTGCTCCTTCCCGAAGCCTCACATAGACACGTGGAAACGTCCATCTAAGGCAAAGTGCAGCACAGAGGGAATCCCCTTGTTTGAGCTGGTTCTGCCCTGCAATGGATCGGAGGTTGCCTCTGACTTCAGCGGAGGTCTGAGTGCCCGTCTATCTGTATAGGATGGCACCTTTAATCATGTCTTGAAAGGCTCTCCGATGCAGACATTGCAGAAAACAGTAGTGGCTGACAGGAACGAGAAGCCTCCCCAACAATTTTTGCAGCCCCCGCATGACTACTGCCATGATTCTGCCCCAGAAGGTATGATGTCACCCATCTCTCTGTTGAAGGCACAACCCTGTAGGGCATTTATTATTTCTTTATTTATTTCTATATTCATTTCTGAAATTTATTCATTTACATCCATTTTTCACTTCACATCTAGATAGATTCCAGAGTGGTGAACAATAAAAGATACAAGATAAGGTAAAATAATAAAACTCCATGTTAAAAAATATTTTTTAAAGAAGAGAGAGAGAGTGGAAGGAAGAAAATTAATTACAATACCACTGGATTGTATTGATGCTGTGGCAGGTATCCTGGTCAAAGTTGTTTAGCTCTTTGCACACTAGTAAATAACCCCTTATATCTGCCCTGGTATCAAATAAGGAGGTAGTGCAGTTCCCACAGCAAAGGCAGCATGCTGAAGAGAGTCAGCTCCCGACAACAGCCAAGCTCCTGAATTCTGAACAATCGCCAGTTTTCGGAGCAGCCTTGATGGCAGCCCCACATAGAGTGCATGGCAGTAATCCAGTCTTCAGGTTATTAGCACCTGTACCATGGTGAACAAGCTACCACATCCAGGAGAGGCCATAGCTGGTGAACCAGCTGAAGTTGGCAAAAGACACTCCAAGCTGCAAGGGCCACGTGGGCCTGCAGAGACAATGGATGTAGGACTTCCCCCAGATTACAAACCTGATCTTTGAAGGGGAGTGCAGCCCCATCCAGAAGAGGCAATGAGCTTATCTCCTGGACTTGGGAACCAATGACCCACAAGGCTTCCGTCCAGTTCCAAATCCCCTCATGACTACTCCCAGTGAATTCATACAGACGTTGCCCAATATTGGGGACAAGATAGTGTCCTGTGGAACCCTGTAACTCAACTGCCAAGGGGTCAAGAAATGGACACCAAACATTACTCCCTCAAATCAGCCCCATAGTTTGAGTGAAACCATTGTAAGCCACTTCTTCCGCTGCCCTTCCCACAGCGTCGACCCAGCATTAAATCATTGTCCATGGTACCCAAAGCCAATGAGAGATGGAGTAGAGTTAGCAGAGTGGCATTCCCCCTGTCCCTATCTTGATATAGATCATCCAGCAGAGCAACCAAGCATGATTCATTCCTGTAACCAGGTCAACACCCAAAGTGGGTTTCTTTGGTTCTCAGGTGGCCCCTTGATTGCTTTAATTCCTGAATAAGGCTCCTGTGTGCTCTCCAAATAAAATCTAGAACATGGTTGGGGGCAGGGCTAAATCTATCCTTTTCAGTTGGTTCACACGAGGCAGCGAGCAGGTCTAACGTTCATTGATTGGTTCCTGAAGTGTATCACTCTACAGTGTTTTGAGTGCCTGTACAGGACCCCAGTGTTCCTCTTGGGCTGCACCACAAATGGAGCTTGAGATATTATTGCACTCCCCATCCACATAGTCTGCCTCATACTGACAGGCATTGATTTAGATACTATTTATTTCTTTATTGCATTTATTACCTGCCTTTTCTTCTACTTTAAGGAACCCGATGGGGGGCACATAATCGTCCTTCCATTTTAGCCAAAAATATTTCATTTTATCCAGAAAACAAACTGATACTAAACTATCATCTCTTACTTTACTTTGCTCCCTAGATGAGTTACGGCATTGCTACTCCTGTTTCTAATGACAAAAGTCAGTTCCCTTTTGTCTACCGGATGACCCCGAAGGAGGAAGCCCAGTACCCAGGGATCGTCCAGCTACTCCTGTTTTTCCAATGGGCGTGGGTCGGTCTCTTTGCCCCAGACACTGAGAATGGGGAGAAGTTCCTGGGTGCCTTCACACCCCTGATGATCAGCAGTGGAATTTGTGTCGCTTTCTCCAAAAGACTACCACGAAACCTATTATATCAAATATTCCAGATCGACGTTTCTTTCCTGGGGAAAGAAGTGAAGGTAATTGTTTACTATGCGGACTCCCACTATGGCTGTTTACCATTGATTTTTATACAAAGAACACGCGAAAAGAACCCAACTGGGGCAAAAGTCTGGATCACGCAAGCTTTTCAGGACATAGACTACAACTTGTCTGTTATACCTTCTTACTTTCATTTCCTCCACGGATCTTTGTCCTTCAGAATGAAGACTAAAATAATGACAAAATATGACTACTATGCACCAGTCTCGTCTTCTCTGGAACGGTTGTGGGATGAAACATTTGAGTGTTTCAGTTCAATGCATGTTTTGTCCATGAAAATTTGGACAGGTTGCAGGGAGAAAGAGAAACAGGTGACGCTGCCCCAGGAGGAGACTGAAAGAGCCCTGTCTCAGGACAGCTACATTACTTATAGCAGCATCCAAGCTGTGGCCCATGCCTTGCATGCTGCATATTCATCCCTACCCAAGCGGATGTTGATGGTGGGTGATGGAGAAAGGCGGGAACATCAAAGGCTGCATCCCTGGGAGGTATTCCCTTTTTATTTGGCAACACGTCCATAAAAACTCATGACAAACATAACCAAACATGGGTTAGAGCAGATAATTGTTCCTCCTGCATGGCACTACAGGCAGCCAATATATCTTGTTTTTCTGCCACCATTACATCCCCAAATAGCTTCCCTCCTCCAAAAATCCCTTAGAAATGGAGCCCCAGACCCATCGAGAACCAGTTGTGTTTTTCTGCAGCACTGCAAGAATACAATTTCTTGACTTGGCAGTGAACATCTTACTTTTGTTGTACAAGGTCCAGTGGGATCCATTTCAGTTATTGTGGTGTGACCAAGTGCACAAATGAAGCCCCATGACAAATGAGGTCCCTTACAATTGAAGCCCCAGACCCTTCAAGAACCAGTTGTTGTTGGTTTGTGAAGCTCCATCAGGATACAATCTCTTGACTTTGCAGTCAACTTAATGTTTTTGTTGTAGAAGACCCATTGGGATCCATTTCTCTGATCGCGGTCTTATGAAGTGCACAGGGAGTTTTCAGCAATCTGCCCGATTACCTGTCCTCCTAATAAAAGCTAGCTGTGGAGGATGGGGTATGACCAGGTGGGTGCAGCCTGTGGTAAATGGGGAAGTCACAACCCCCACTTCCATCTGGGAAGCCAGCAGACTCCCCCCACCCTGCCCCCTTGAACCCAATTTGGGCAGAGTGTAACCCAGCAGTCTCCAATCAGTGACAGTGGAGGAGGAGATGGGACAGTATTGGAGTGGACCCATTGGAGAGATCAGCCTGCTTTCATTTCAATGTGTGTGTGTGGGGGGGGGTCATGGAAAGGGAGAGAGCGAGCACTGATTCTGTGGCGGTTTTGGTTTACGGCGTGTTGTTAGGGAGATTTGGCTATATCTATATGGTGTGTGTGTGCTTGTACTTTCTTCTTCCTACCCAATCCAACTTTTCTTCTTTTTTTTTGTTGCTTTCTTTCAATTGTAGATCCTTATTTTAAAAACCAAACACTTGAAAAGTACGGAGTTTGAGTTTCCCTCTTTCTGTTCCTGGTTCTTTGTCTCTCTCCTTCCCCTTCTCGAAAAGGTTTTACACTTCACTTTTTTCTTGATTGTTTATTTTAAAAAGGAGAAATACAATAAAAAAACTACTTTCCTTTTCCTTCCCTTCCCTCTTTCTTTCGCTTCAACAACACCCTTCTCAATTCTCAACAATTTGTTTGCCCTTACTTTGATTCTGTCTGGATTTTACACACACAGTATCACACACACGCACGCACGGCGCACTCTCGCACACACACACACTCACACACACACACTATTCTCCTGTCCTTTTTCGTGGCTCTCCTCCACCCACCCCACCCATCCTCCTTTCCCGTATTCCTTCCTTTCCCAATTTTGAACACATTTCCCTTAAACAACAGCGAGAACAACAACAGTTAAACCCCCTGTTGTCTCCTGTTGTCCTCCTGCCTTGCTTGTAGGGAGTCCAGCATTTGCTTTTCTTTTGATCCCCCCCGTCTCTCAACTTGTGTGCTCATTTTTGTGTTTGTCTTTGTGCTGTGCTCAAACAAGCAGTGTGTGTCAAAGTACGACCCAGTCCACATTTCAAAAAACAGTAAGCAAAGCACTACATGCACATTAACATCTATTATTTGAATAACTCAGAACCACCCTGTGTTGCAAAGCAAGCAAGCCCAATATGGGGCAGCTTCAGCATCTCGTTGGAAGGGGCAGAGCAGAGGTGGACGAGGTGTGGCTGGTGTTGCACAAAATGCTAGTTTCGCCCCCTGGAGGCTAGTCCAATTTGCCCCAAAGAGGAGAGTCAACTTCAGGCTGGGTCCAACTCCATTTTATTGTTTGCAAACAGTTCGACAAAGGAGCTCACGCTCAAAAGCAGAGTCGACCCCGGCGACCCCCGCGCTGCAGTTTTATCACCTCAGCTTGCATTCCTCAGCCAGCGTGTCACTTTGATTGGTTGCTAGCAGTTTGCTTGGCAACCTTATCTTAGGGTTACTGTCTGCTCATTCCAGGCATGCCCAGCTCTTACAGTACTACGTGCTGCTTTAGACACATACAATGGCTTTTAGGTTACATTGTTACTAAAATTCCCCCCTCAAAAGGTTTTTCTCAAATTTATACTCTCTTTGGTCCCGCGGTGGACTACGCACTTAAAGGTGCAAACTATTATCGCTGTGGCATTGACGGTTTTCTCTAAACAGCAAGTGAGGCCTAGGATGCCTTTGTTCTAGCTACTAGAATGTTGACAACAAAAATACAGTTTTTTTGAACTTTTGGAACTCAGTTTTGTTCCATTCATCAGGAACCCTTGAAACGAGAGTGCCCTCTTTCTGTAGACCTACTTGGGTCCTTTCAGGGGTTCATTATTCTAACGATGACCTTCAGGTCGGTCAGCTTCCGGTGTGACCCTCTCTGGTGCAGGTGATGCCTTCATTCAGTGTGATGGATCCACTTCTTTCTTCCAGCGACTTTTATAGCCGTGTGAGTGGTGAGTAGAACCTGGAATGGACCCTTTCATTTCTCAGTAAGTGGTTCATCTTTCCAGGACTGGATTAGCACCCAATCGCTGGGACTGAGATTATGCACTGGAGCATCTAAAGGCCAGGATTGGTGTGGTGTCGCAAACCTGTGAAAACAAAACAGACTGCAAAGCAGTAACATAACTTTGAATCTTAAAACATTTACTTTTAAATTCACATTTAAGCTATCAGCCATAGGTAATATCCGAGGTGGGCGCTTATGGAACGTTTAAAGGGTGTCAATTTAATACTTCCCTTGGGGGTGCACCGTACTCGAGTCAAGGTGATTGGCAAGGCCTGTGGCCTTTCACCTTAATCTTTAAACAAATTCTAATGAGCATTGTCTTTAAGGTGCGGTCAATTGGTTTTATCATTACTAGCAGGTACCGATAGCCATGAGACTGGGGCAACTCTGAAAAGTCAATTTGAAATCTCTGAAAAGGATAGTAAGCGCATGGGGGACTTCTCATTTGAGCTGGGGGCTCAAACATTTTTGAATTGTTTTTGAGGCACAAAGGGCAGTCAGCCACTGTTCTCAGGTCTTGGTCTAACCTGAAGGAGGTGCTATCTGCCTCGGGCGCACCCAAAATCGGGGTGTTAAAGGGGGATGATCCCTTTATTAGCTAACCATAATTTTTGAACTTCTCAATGAGCTGCTTCAAGACTGCACAGGTGGCTTTCTTCAGAGGATACTGCCTCACGCACACAGGGCTCTCCCTTTTTAAAGAAGATTTTAACTGGTGTTATGCATTTGCTCGGGCAGGGGTTCTGTCTGCCCACACGCATGGATCAACATTCTCTAAAATCTCAGTCCCTTTGGCCTCTGACACAATCTTGATTGCTTGAAGGGCCATTTGATAATTTGAGCCCTGCATTGCTGGCAGCTGTACTACAACCTGATTATCACGGAAGAAGATTTTAGCTTGCAGTTTTGTTAACAAGTCCCGCCCCAAGAGGGCAACCAGGTATGCAGATGAAACTACAAAGGCATGTTCCAGTATGTTATTTCCAGTCGTCGTTAGGAGGGGCTTACACATGGGCAATTTAGTTTGTTTTTTTCCCTTTAATTCCTTTTACAGTTACATGCTTTCCACTTTCTCTCGCCGGGGGGCTTCACAGGGATCATAGAAAATGTGGCTCCAGTATCCACTAGGGCTTTACAGTCCTTGCCACCAACCCTTACTTTTACCTTGGGATTCTCCCGAGCGTTTGTTCGTAGGGTGGTGGCCCTTCAGCTAGACTCCCCCCCACTGGAGGACCCTGCCAGCATTTGGCAGCCTTCAGGGTGAGTCTCTTTTCTCTTTTCTTTCAGCTCTGGACAATCTTTCTTCCAATGTCTTTTCTCTCGGCAATACGCACATTTATTGAGCCCCAGTCAGCCCTTTCCTTTTCTGCCCCCCTCCTCTGGTTGCTTCTGTGCTCTCAAGCTGCGGTTTATATCTCTGCCCATGGTGACTGCCAGCATTGCCTTTTCCTTTTTCCAGGAATGGCACTCTTTTCATGTGCTCTCATGTGCACCATAGCTCTAAAAACTTCATGATCTGGGGTCTGATAAGGCTAAAGCAGGCGGTGATATTAAGGCTTGCTTCAATTTAAGAAAAACCTTTTTTATTTTAATTGTCCACTTCTAGTGGTAATATTTTTGTTAAAGCTTCATACGGGGGCTTCACCCCTTTTTATGGCTACTATAGCCTCCCTCTTGTAACAGGCACACTTATCTTTTGGCTTGCCTGTTCTGCAGATCATGTTTCAAATTTTCAGTGCCGTGCATCAGTTTTAACTCTTTGTATTCTCTGCAAGTTAGGCTGTTTGCCATTGCTTCGACAGAGACTCACTTGCTTAGATCTTCTTACTAATCTCAACGACACACGTTTGGGATAAGCTTTCTTTCTTTTTTAAGCCTTTTTGTCTGCTACTTTCTTCTGCCTTCTTTTATACCTTTTTCATATCATTAAAATCTAACACCATGACTGGAAAACATTTGTTTTGTATAGTAGGGCATGGTGGAGCAGATCTAACCATTATACTGCTCCTCTGACTGCATGGTCAGGGCCCATCAAAATTAAGGGAAGGGCGTTCTCATACATGCAAAGAGTTCCAAGCCACCATTTTTGCATCGGCAACTCCACACTGCATGAGTTTTGGCAGAGTGTCAGGTTTGCCTCTGAGCAAATGGAACGTCAGAACAGTTCAGATTTTGAGAAAGAGCTGGAACACATGGGGCAGGAACTTTCTTAGGCTTCAGAAACACAACTGGGCTTAGCAGTATCACGGGAGAGTGGGGGACTCTTTCCCTCTCACCTCTTAAGTTAAGAGAATTTGCTGCCCCCCTTTTTAAAGGGAAACTAACTTTCGTAGTTTCTCTTTGAACTTTTTGAAGGCTGTTTCCTTTGTAGTCTGTGAATCTCTAACAATTTGTATCTGTATGCTTCATTAGGGTAAATGAAATCAAAGCCATGGAAATTATAGAATCATAGAATAGTAGGGTTGGAAGGGGCTTACAAGGCCATTGAGTCCAACCCCCTGCTCAGTGCAGGAATCCAAATCAGAGCATCCCTGACAGATGGCTGTCCAGCCTCGTCTTGAATGCCTCCAGTGTGGGAGAGCCCATCATCTCCCTAGGTAATGGGTTCCATTGTCATATTGCTCTAACAGTTAGGACGTTTCTCCTGATGTTCAGTCGGAATCTGGCTTCGTGTAACTTGAGCCCATTATTCTGTGTCCTGCACTCTAGGATGATCGAGAAGAGATCCTGGCCTTCCTCTCTGGACAACCTTTCAAGCACTTGAAGAGTGCTATCAGATCTCCCCTCAGTCTTCTCTTCTCAAGGCTAAATATACCCAGTTCTTTCAGTCAAATGCAGCTTTTTATCTGAGTGTTGAAATCACAAATCGAACTGTATACTGAGCTGATCACAAACAAACACACAATCTACAACAACGGGAGTTTAAGGCTATGAGAAGCCTCACAGTACTTTTTATGGCAAGTCTTTAACTGTCCAAAGTTCCAGTCCATGTGCAGAGTGCCTCTAACAAAGAAGGTTTTGGGCCATGAAGAAGGGATGCTTTTAACAAAAGCTCTGTGTCTCTTCATCAGTTCGAATGGGGAAGGTGTAACCTTACACCTCTTCTAGATTCCTCCACAGATAAGAACAGAGCAATGCTGCTCAGCTTTCCAGCTGTGATGCTTTTCTTGTTTTTGTTTTGTTTTTTTGCAAATCTCACTCTTTTGTCAGGTCCTCACAGACACCTTCCAGCCTCTCTGCTTGCTAAGGCTAAACCAGCCACGGCGAAGGGGGGTTAGGCAAGTCCCCCTTGCCTCTGCTCTGAGTAGGCTGACAGAGATAAGCTTACACAGACCCTGATATTTTAAGAACTTGCTCTGTCTTTGTTTCTTGATTCTTGATATGGTGGCACACAAACTGTCTCTGGAGGGCCCCCTCCCTCCCCCAACAACCTCTCCTCCCAACTTAACAGACCAAATTAGACCAGGGGGAGCTCAGGGCACCTTGGGCAGGGTCTCCCAGTCTTCAAGCTCCTTCTGTGGGGCTTGAATGAAGGAGAACAGGGGCTTTGGGCTTCACCTCGGAGCATACCATCATGACTTTACAATACTGAACTTTATATTCAACCTTTTCTCGCCTTCAGTGGATTTTGGTTGGCACTCATCTAAATGCTGATAACCTCACTTTCCCTGAGGCAAATTTATCTCTTACTACTTGATTCAGACACGACCCGGGGTCTCTTGCCCCTGTGGTCCTTTGCCAGTAACACATTTACACATTTACACTTCTGTAACTAAGGGGGATTCTTTCCGCACCAATTCAACCAACCATCAATATAGGCGAATTGATCCCATTGCCCATTATTCACCACATTTTTATATACAGCATTTACAAGATTTACACCAAAGGATCCTATGTCTGGCCAACTAATTCCAAATGCTGACCATTCCAATTGACAGAGTGTAACCAGCTTGCCTTTCGACATCTTAGTACACGGAGTCTGACAAACCTCAGACGCTTGACTTTGCTAAAGTTCTTTAGCATGCATCCCAAGGGAGTGGCAGAGCTTTCTAAATGGGAGCTACCCGCCCCCATTGTGCCTACCTCTATTTGAAACCATACACGGAGCCTGACAAACCTCCGACACTTACACGGAGTCTGACAAACCTCAGACGTTTACACAGAGTCTGACAAACCTCAGACGCTCCGAAGGCAACTCAAACAGAAAGACAGAAGGGAAATCAAGTACTTACTCTGCCCAGCACCCTAGTGCCGTCTCTTCAGACCCGTTCAGCCTGGTTGACTCAATCAATGGAGTCAACGCCTTTAACCTCCTGGGTGTCCCGACCCCCGTTCTCTGGTGCTGTGGCAGACCTCAAAGGCGGTCCGGCGCGCCCCACAGGCACCTTCGCCGGTTCTGTCGTTTGACCCCAGGGTGGTCCAAGGGACTCCTGACTGCTCGCCAGTTTGTTGCACAAAATGCTAGTGTCGCCCCCTGGAGGCTAGTCCAATTTGCCCCAAAGAGGAGAGTCAACTTCAGGCTGGGTCCAACTCGATTTTATTGTTTGCAAACAGTTCGACAAAGGAGCTCACGCTCAAAAGCAGAGTCGACCCTGGGCAACCCCCGCGCTACAGTTTTATCACTTAGCTTGCATTCCTCAGCCAGCGTGTTACTTTTGATTGGTTGCCAGCGGTTTGCTTAGCAACCTTATCTTAGGGTTACTGTCTGCTCATTCCAGGCATGCGCAGCTCTTACAGTACTGCTTAAGTACAGCAGTACTGCTGCTTAAGACACATACAATGGCTTTTAGGTTACATTTTTACTACACTGGGATTAGCAGCACTGGTCAGCAGTCCGCTGGTCCCCCAGTCCAGATAGTGTGGAGGCAAGTTGCAGTGCTCAGCGGGCACTGATGGAGGAGACACTTCAAAGAAACCAACAGCAGAATTAGGGACAGTGACCTCCTCCACGTCAACAGCTAACTTCTCGGATTATTATTCCTTCTGAGTTTGGTTTGTATTTCTGAGAAAAGCACATTTTAGCAGTGCCTAGCACAACAACTACTTTACCAGACTGTCTGAAATTTAGCAGGTGGAATCCCCTCCATGGGGGATCCCAGGTTTCCAAATTTCATGTGTTTAGAATAAAACCTGTAAACCTGACAGCCATTTCTATTTTTCAATGCCAGTCAATGAGAACATGTCATATCAGAATGATTCGGATAT
Source organism: Heloderma charlesbogerti (assembly GCA_026122225.1). Classification (NCBI taxonomy): domain Eukaryota; kingdom Metazoa; phylum Chordata; class Lepidosauria; order Squamata; family Helodermatidae; genus Heloderma; species Heloderma charlesbogerti. Next base: position 9,565 of record JANEZZ010003034.1, on the reverse strand, counting down.
CCAAATCTTGCTTTGAATTGGGGTCTGAAGAGAAGCAGAGGGGGTCAGAATCATCCTGAAGCAAAGCAGGGCTGCTTCAGAAGGCCCAAAGTGGCATCCAAACTATAATGGGGACTCGGTTCACAGCCCTGGTTTTGGATAACTGCTGCCAGCCCTAATATCCCCCTTTGGCTAGTGGTCTCAAGAGGGAGGTTGGTGGCAGCCCAGCTGCAGTTCCTGATTGTCTAGCTCCATTCCATTTGGATTCCCTCTCTGGTTTTGTGACTGAATCAGTCTTGGTCTCAGGAAGGATGACCATTAAAAGAAACAAGGGGAAATCCACGCTGTTGATTCTACTTGGTCTCACATCTCCTTTGAAATGTCTGTTTCCTGTTTCCTACCTGAGCAGTGCAGAGGAAGCTGCTCCAGCTGGTCTCAGGACTATGGAAGCAAGCAAGGTCCAAGAGAGCAAGCAATCAGAGGGACTGAACAGGAATAGAAAACAAGAGTTTGCCTGGGTGGTTTGGCAGGGGAGGTCAAGGGGGAGGCAGCTAATGATTTTTTTTTTCATTTTTATTTTATCCTTTTCTTGTAACACACACTTCCATACCAGTGGGGCTGTGTTTTTAACTTCCAGTGAACAGAGGACGAAGCTCAGGCTATTCCAGTACAAACAGAAAGCGAGTAACATAAAGCTAGAAGAGCAACAGCAAGCTGAGGCAGAATAGAAAACTGCTGAGGTGAAGAAAAATGAAGTAAAGGATACTCCTTGGAAAAGGGTCAGAATTAGGAGTAGAACAACTGGAAGCCACTATAGACCAGTGGAAGCATTGGAACTATGGAATCATTTCCAGGTACTTGAGGATGACACAGGAGGACACTGTGCAGAGGAAGAATTACAGGGGACCCCTCTTGAGAGCAAGCAAGAGTCTGAAGGTCAGTCAAACAGAGGCAATGAAAGCAAGGCCTACAACAGGAAGAAGTGATGACTACTAGTAGTGGGAGACTCCTTGCTGTGTGGGATCGAAACCTAAGTATGTTGTGAAGACCCATGGACTCGCCAGGCAAGCTGTCTCCCAGGAGGATGGACTAGAGATGTGTCTGAAGGGTTCCCTATGCTCATAAAGCCCAAAGACAGGTATCCCTTTCTTCTCATCTATGTGGGAACAAATGATACTGACAAGCAGAGCTACAAAGAAATCACGTCAAGACTTTGAAGCTTTGGGAAGGAAACTCAAGAACTTTGGGGCCCAGGTAGTTTTCTCATCCATCCTTCCAGTAGTTGGAAGAGGGATAAAAAGAGAAAGAAAAACACTGCAGGTGAATGACTGGCTATGAAGGTGGAGCTAGCATGAGAAATTTGGAATCTAGGACGGTGGGCTATATATCCTGGCAGATGGACCAGTAGCAAGGGTCCATCTGGTGGATCCACAGTTGGCTATAGAATCGGACTCAAGAAGTGCTTATCAGTGGGACCTTCTCAAACTGGGGAGAGCTATCGAGCGAGGTACCACAGGGCACAGTACTGGGCCAAGTGCTCTTCCACATTTTTACTGATCAGTTGGATGAGGAGATGCAGAGAATGTTGATCAAATGTGCTGATGACACAAAATTGGGCAGGATAGCTAATACCATGGAAGACAGTTACAGAATTCAAAGTGATCTTGAGAGGCTGGAGCTCTGGGCAGAAAACAACAGAATGCAATTTAGAAGCGATAAATGCCAAGTTCTGCACCGAGGAAAAACAACCCAAATGCACAGTTACGAGGAGGGGAATACTTGGCTCCAAAGGCCAACAAGCGAGAAGGATCTTGGAATTGTTGTCTATCACAAGCTGAATCTGAGACTTCCAAATCACATGAAGTACAAGTTGCCCACTACTCAGCACTGGTTAGGCCTCATCTGGAGTTCTGTGTCCAGTTCTGGGAACCACACGTTAAGAAGGATGCAGACAAACTGGAGATGGTTCAGAGGAGGGCAACAAAGATGATCAGGGGACTGGAAACAAAGCCCTAAAGGAGAGGCTGAAAGCACTGGGCATTTTTAGCCTTGGGAAGAGAAGACTGAGGGGAGATACAACAGTGCTCTTCAAGTACTTGAAAGGTTATCACAGAGAGGAAGGCCAGGATCTCTTCCTGATCATCCTGGAATGCAGGACACGGAATCATGGCCTCATGTTCCAGGAGGCCAGATTCCAGCTGAACATCAGGAAAAACTTCCTGACAGTTAGAGCAATACGAAAATAGAACCAATGACCTAGGGAGGTGGTGGGCTCTCCCACTCTGGAGGCATTCAAGACGAGGCTGGACATCCACCTCTCAGGGATTCTTTGACTTGGATTCCTGCACTGAGCAGGGGGTTGGATGCAATGGTCTTATAGCTCCCTTCCATTCCTACTATTCTATGATTCTAAGATTTTACCATCAAATGTGGTTTTCTCCCCCTCATGACACACTAAACCACCAAGGTGAGCAGAGATTCCCTAACCATTATGGCTTAGCATTGATGTCTGAACATGCCTGGTATCTTCATTAGGAGTAGGAATGGGCAGGATTTGTTTTAAAACCTCTGCAGATAATCATGCATCTTTACTTCTGCCCTCTGTTCATTGATGGGATGTACTTTTTGTATGAGGATTTTGGTCATTTACAAAGGCACCCTTTGTACTAACGTAAACTTGCACCTCCCCCCCCCCGTAAAACAACAACAAAAAAGTCCTGCAAATTTCCCTAATCTGTGCAACTTGGGAAAAGCCCTCTCTTAAATATGATCACTTTTGAATTGATAGCGGATCATTCTGACAACTCTAGTTGTGATTGTGAACAGCCAAAGAATGGCATTTTGAGCCCGGATGGGATGTGCCCTGACAATGGAAGTTCACAGCTCAAAGTGATGAGGCCTAAGATATGGACTACATTTTCATGATTCGGGGCTGTTTTTTCTGTCATTCTAGCTTCACACTTCCTTACGAGACATCCAGTTTTCTAATGCTTCCATGGGCGGACTATATCTGGATGAGACGGGGGAACTTGCAGCTGACTTTGATATCGTGAATTGGGTGATGTTTCCCAATGAGTCTCGTGCTAGAGTGACTATAGGGAGTGTGGAGAGACAGGCATCTCCAGACATGAAACTCACCATTAAGCATGAAGCCATTGCCTGGCCCAGCCATTTTAATGAGGTAGGGAAAGGATTTGTGTCCTGTTACTGGCTTGTGACATCTCTAAAGCTCTAAGAATATCCACCCTGTCTTGTGTGTCCCACTCCCAAACCCAGCTTCTAAACATTTATTTATTTATTTATTTATTTGTTTGTTTGTTTGTTTATTTATTTCATTTTATTTCTATACAGCCCAATAGCCGAAGCTCTCTGGGTGGTTCACAAAAATTAAGACCAAATGGCCCGCAATAAAACAATTTTAAATATGTAGAACATCCAAACCACAATATAACAATACAACCAGAATAAAACCTAGCAGCAGTGTAGGAATTTAAAATACAGGTTTAAAACAGCAAAGCTAAAAGTCTAGAAAGCAAAAATGCTAAAATGCCTGGGAAAATAAAAAGGTCTTCACCTGGCACAGAAAGGAATACAACGTAGGTGCCAGGCGAACATCACTAGGGAGCTCATTCCACAGCCGGGGTGCCACAGCAGAAAAAGCCCTCCTCCTAGTAGTCACCCGCTTCACTTCCTTTGGCAGGGGCCCACGGAGAATGGCTTCTGAGGATGATCTCAGGGTCTAGGCAGGAACACATGGGAGGAGGCGAACCTTCAGATAACCTGTCCCCAAGATGTTAAGGGCTTTAAATGTTACTACCAGCACTTTGAATCAGGGCTGGAAATGGACTGGTAGCCAGTGCACCTGGAAAAGTATTGGCATAATACGAGCTCACTGGCCAGTCCCTGTTAACAATCTTGCTGCCCTATTTTGCACCAGCTGAAGTTTCTGGACTGCTTTCGAAGGCAGCCCCACATATAATGCATTGCAGTAATCCAGGCAAGAGGTTATCAGAGCATGGATAACGGTAGCTAGGCTCTCTCTGTCCAGATAAGTGGGTAGTTGGGATACCAGCGAAGCTGATAAAAAGTGCTCCATGCCACTGAGTTCACTTGTGCCTCAAGTGACAGTTCGGGGTCAAAGAGCACCCCCAAACTATGAACGTGATCCTTTGGGGGGAGTGCAACCCCCTCCAGAACAGGTTGAATATCACCTAGCCAGGCAGATGAACCACCCACCAGCAGTACCTCCGTCTTGTCCGGATTGGGTTTCATTTTATTGGCCCTCATCTAGGGATGTCAGAGAATTCCGCCACTGATCTCGGGGAGGCCGAATGCCAGGGAGGGACGGCGCACCCCCCCCCCCACGAATGTCACCCTTCGAAATGGTAAGTGACTTTTGTACGTCCCTACCCTCATCCAGTCCATTACCGTGCCCAGACCCGATACAGAACAGCCACTGCCTCAGCTAGGTTTGATGAGAAAGAGAGGCAGAGCTGGGTGTCATCCACATATTGATGGCACCTCAGCCCACACCTCTGGATAAGCTCCCCCAGCGGTTTCATGCAGATGTGAAACAGCATGGGGGATAAAATATAGCCCTGTGGAACCCCATGGCACAATTGCCATGGCACAGAGCGGTAATCACCCAGCACCACCTTCTGGAGTTGGCCATCCTCTGGAGGATTCCGGTGGGAAGGACGGAGCGCCTCCCCCACACCGCGGATCACCCAGTGTGGAATCAGGTAACTCTTTCATAAATCCCTTGCAGAGACAAGGGGCAGACTGTAAGAAGTAACACAGTGCCCCATTGGGGCATTACACATTGGAGCCAGACTCAAGGTGAGATTTTGTGAGGAGTTGCCCGTCCTTCCCATCTGTTCTGGGGAGCCATAGAGGGATATTATGAAAGCATTCTGGTTCAGGGTTGATCTCTGCAGAATTCTACATTAACAGACCTGAATCTTCCTAAAAAGCACAGGGTTGGAGTAAAATAATGCCGCCCCCTTTCACACGCATCTCATGCAGTTGTAGGAAGGGTGGGTGATAACCCCTCTTGCTGAGAAGACCCTTCCAGGACAATTTAGCATCCCTGCAATCTGAAAGAGCAAAATATCGCCCACATCTGAAGATAGGGATGTCCAGCCAGGCTGCAGTGATAGGCTACGGAAGTATTTACGTAGACTATCACGCCAGGTCAGAAAACCCCAAAACAAAACAGCGCACGCAAATGGCTGCGGCTATGGTGGCCACCATTTGAGTTCCCTCTTTTTCGCCGTTTTAGCATACGTAAATAATTACGTAGGCTGTCAAAGCAAAAAAAAAAAAAAAAGGGGAACACAAATAGCATAGTGAGCGCTATTTGCTTTCCTTTTTTTTTCACCGTAATAGCTAACATAAATATTTACATAGGCTAAAACTGAGACAGGGGGGAAAGGAACACAAATGGCGCCCACTATGCCATTTGCACTCCCCTTTTCTTTGACGTAATAGACTACGTAAATATTTATGTAAGCTGAAATGGCGAAAAATAGGGAACGCAAATGGCAGCTGCCATAGCTGCTGCCATTTGCCTATGCCTTTTTTTTTTTGGCTTGCTGTGGTAGGCTACATAAATACTTACATAGCCTATCATAGCAGCTTTGCAGGACGCAAATGGCAGCGGCTACGGCGGCCCCCATTTGCGTCCTCAGCGCTCGTCTGCAGCCAGACGTCCTCCGGACTCATGCGCAGCGGAGCCGGCTGAGGGAGCATTTCAGGGGGAGGGACGGAGTGCCTCCCCCGCACCGTGAATCCAAGCTGCAAAAAGGTAAGTGACTTTCGTACATCCCTACTATCTCCCCTATCCCATTTATATAGCAGATAAAGATAGGGATTCAGGCTTCAGACTAAAGTCATTAACAGCTCTAGTAAAAATGCCCTCTTCCACAAGACTCTTGGAAATGTTGTCTTTGAGCTCTTATGAGGCCTTCTCATGCGCACGTTTTGAAGCTTGTCCATTTATTGCTGTTGCTTGTAATTTCTGTTATTGTGGGATTGTTTTCTAGTTTATTTCATTGTCGTACCTTTTCCCCTCCAGTTTTTATATTGGCTTGAGTACATGTATAGTATAGGTGGCATAAACGTTTTGAAACAAACAGACCAAAAACCTCCGTGCCATGTTGTGATGCATAAATAGTGATTCCCTGAAACAAGGACCTGGGATCACTTCTACTTCACTTAGAGTCACAAGCACTAGAAACCCTGTTGGGTCCTGTCTAAATTGGAGGACTCATTTCCATAGGCACAAATATTCATAATACTGTTTTCCTGGATGCTCCTTATCTTTGTTGCTAGACCGTGCCACATTCCAGATGCACTGAGAGCTGTCGCCGTGGATACTACAAGGAGGTCCAAGAAGGAGAACCACCATGCTGCTATGCTTGTGCTCCATGTGCGGAAGGAACCATCTCCATTCAGGAAGGTAGGCAAGATCATAAGAATGGGAGTTCCCTAGGGCTAGGGATGTACGAAAGTCACTTACCTTTCACGGATTATGTTGATGGAGCGGGGAGGTGCTCCGTTCATCCCCCCCCCCCGAATCCTGGCTGGCCGGCTGGGCTCCGCAGGGATTCTGCGGAGCCACCGGCTGGCTCTCCCACCAGCCGGACATCCGGCTGCTGGCTAGCAGGGATGCAAATGGCGGCAGCCGTAGCCGCCCCCATTTGCATCCCTGCAGTCAGCCATGATAGGCTATGTAAATGTTTACATAGTCTATCACAGCTGACTTAAAACAACAACAACGTGCATACGCTATTTGCGTTCCATTTATTTTCACTGTCTTAGTCTACGTAAATCTTGACGTAGATTTTGTTGTTGTTGTTCAGTCATTCAGTCGTGTCCGACTCTTCGTTACCCCATGGATCATAGCACGCCAGGCCTTCCTATCCTGCGCTCTCTCCCGGAGTGTGCTCAAGTTCATATTCATTGCATCGGTGATGCTATCGAGCCATCTCATTCTCTGTCGTCCCCTTCTCTTTTTGCCTTCAGTCTTTCCCAGCATCAGGGTCTTTTCCGGAGAGTTTTCTCTTCGCATTAGGTGGCCAAAATATTGGAGCTTCAGCTTCAGTATCTGTCCTTCCACTGAGCACTCAGGGTTGATTTCCTTTAGGATGGACTGATTTGACTTCCTTGCAGTCCAGGGGACTAGTAAGAGTCTTCTCCAGCACCACAGTTTGAAAGCATCAATTCTTTGGCACTCAGCCTTCCTTATAGTCCAGCTCTCACAGCCATACATTACTACTGGGAAAACCATAGCTTTGATTAGACGGACCTTTGTCAGCAAGGTGATGTCTCTGCTTCTTACTATGCTATCTAGGTTGGCCATAGCTTTCCTCCCAAGGAGCAAGCGTCTTTTAATTTCATGGCTACAGTCACCGTCTGCGGTGATCTTGGAGCCCAAGAAAGTAAAACCTGTCACTGCTTCCATTTCTTCCCCTTCTATATGCCAGGAAGTGATGGGGCCAGATGCCATGATCTTAGTTCTTTTAATGTTGAGTTTCAAACCAGCTTTTGCACTCTCCTCTTTCACCCTCAACAAGAGGCTCTTGAGATCCTCTTCACTTTCTGCCATTTGGGTGGTATCGTCTGCATATCGGAGGTTGTTGATAATTCTCCCGGCAATCTTAATTCTGACCTGTGATTCATCCAACCCGGCATTTCTCATGATGTACTCTGCATATAAGTTAAATAAGCAGGGTGACAATATGCAACCTTGTCATACTCCTTTCCCAATTTTGAACCACTCGGTTGTTCCATGTCTGGTTCTGACTGTTGCTTCTTGACCCTCGTACAGGTTTCTCAGGAGACAGGTAAGGTGGTCTGGTACTCCCATCACTTTAAGAATTTGCCACCGTTTGTTGTGATCCACACAATCAAAGGCTTTAGCGTAGTCAATGAAGCAGAAATAGACGTTTTTCTGGAATACTCTTGCTTTCTCTTGTGGCCACTGTTGAGTGTTTCAGATTTGTTGGCATATTGAATGCAGAACTTTAACAGCATCATCTTTTAGGATTTTAAATAGCTCAGCTGGAAGACTGTCATCTCCGCTAGCTTTGTTGTTACTAATGCTTCCTAAGGCCCACTTGACTTCACACTCGAGGATGTCCGGCTCAAGTTCAGTGACTGCACTATCATGGCTATCAGGGACATTCGGATCTTTCCTGTATAGTTCTTCTGTGTATTCTTTCCACCTCTTCTTAATCTCATCTGCTTCTGTTAGGTCCCTGCCTTCTTTGTCCTTTATCATGCCCGTCTTCGCACAAAACCTTCCCTTGAGATCTCCAGTTTTTTTGAAGAGATCTCTAGTCTTTCCCATTCTGTTATTTTCCTCGATTTCTTTGCATTGTTCATTTAAGAAGGCCTTCTTGTCTCTCCTTGCTATTCTCTGGAAATCTGCATTCAGTTGGATATATCTTCCCCTTTCTCCCTTTATATCCAACTGCATTCAGTTGGATATATCTCCCTTGCTTTTCACTTCCCTTCTTTCTTCAGCTACTTGTAAAGCCTCATCAGACAGCCACTTGGCTTTCTTGCATTTCTTTTTCTTTGGGATGGATTGAGTTGCTGCCTCCTGAACAATGTTACGGACCTCCGTCCATAGTTCCTCAGGGACTCTGTCTATCAGGTCTAATCCCTGAAATCTATTCCTCACCTCCACGGTATATTCATAAGGGATATGATTTAGGTCATATCTGAATGGTTTAGTGGTTTTTCCTACGTTCTTCAATTTAAGTTGAAATTTTGCAACAAGAAGCTCATGATCTGAGCCACACTCAGCTCCAGTTCTTGTTTTGACTGACTGTATAGAGCTTCTCCATCTTTGGCTGCAAAGGACATAATCAATCTGATTTCGATATTGACCATCTGGTGATGTCCATGTGTAGATTCGTCTCTTGTTCTGTTGGAAAAGAGTGTTTGCTATGATCAGCGTGTTCTCTTGGCAAAACTCTATTAGCTTTTGTCCTGCTTCATTTTGTACACCAAGGCCATGCTTGCCTGTTATCCCGGTGATTTCTGGACTTCCTACTTTAGCATTCCAATCCCCTATGATGAAGAGGACATCTTTTTGGTGTTAGATATAGAAGATGTTGTAGGTCTTCATAGAACCGATCAACCTGAGCTTCTTGGCATCAGTGGTTGGGGCACAGACGTGAATTACTGTGATGTTGAATGGTTTGCCTTGGATTCGTACTGAGATCATTCTATCATTTTTGAGATTGTACCCCAGTACTGCTTTTCCCACCCTTTTGTTGACTATAAGTGCTACTCCATTTCTTCTAAGTGATTCTTGCCCACAGTAGTAGATATGATGGTCACCTGAATTAAATTCGCCCATGCCTGTCCATTTCAGTTCGCTGATTCCCAAGATGTCGATGTTCAATCTTGCCATCTCATGATTGACCACCTCCAGCTTACCTTGATTCATTGATCTGACATTCCAGGTTCCTAAACAATATTGTTCTTTACAGCATCGGATTTTCTTTTCACCACCAGACACATCCACAGCTTACTGTCCTTTCAGCTTTTGCCCAGACACTTCACTCTTTCT
>JANEZZ010003033.1:0-127449 GCA_026122225.1 Heloderma charlesbogerti | reverse complement strand
GGCGCTACTTGGAAATACCCTCTGCTCTTCCCCAGTACTATATTGGACACCTTCCGACCCGAGGGACTCATCTTCCGGCGTCATATCTTTTAGCCTTGTGATATGTTCCATGGGGTTTTGTTGGCAAGAATACTGGAGTGGGTTGCCATTTCCTTCTCCAGTGGACCACATTTTGTCAGAACTCTCTGCCATGACCTGTCCGTCTTGGGTTGCCCTGCTCGGCATAGCTTATGGCTTCACTGAGTTACGCAAGCCCCTTCGCCACAACAAGGCAGTGATCCATGAAGGGGTGACGTAGACTAAGATGTGCCAAAATAAGGAATGCGTGTTGTTGTTGTTGTTGTTGTTTGAAGTCAGCCGTGATAGGCTACGTAAACATTTACCTATACTATCATGTTTGTTTGTTTTTTCCACTGGAAATGGTGGCGGCCAGGAAGATCTGCCCCAGGTAACATCCCTAACATCCCTACCTAGGGCAACTCCTTGAATATGCCAAATAGTCTCCACAGCCCTATTTTACTTCTCTCTTCTTTTCTCTTACACACGTTTAGCAAAACATCCCATAAGTAGGTAAGAGAAGAAGGCTTCATGAATGACTGTTGCTCCAAGTGCAAAACATCATGGGAATCCCTTATGGTCATGGTCCATTCACTACTGCCCAGCCTGAAATGCCTCATGATGCCCTTCTAGTACATAGTGTGATTTTAATGAAGACATGTTCAATTCAATTGAATGCTAATTTTATTTGTTATTAGTTGCTCTTCTTCTACAAGGTTTTATTCTTCTGGTCTGTACGTCATTGTGATCATTGTTCTGATGTACAGTCTCAAAAGCATTTTAATTAACACATTAAATATTCATACATCTTTGGAACAGATGCTAAAGACTTTTTGAACTTTGACCCCTACTTGGCTTCAGTTTATTTTTAATTTCCACCATTAATCCCATGAAGTTACTGGAAAGAAAGGATGATGGGAGTGAATCTCTGGGGTGCAAAGCAGCGGGGATGCTTAGTGCACACTGTTCCTGGTATAAATCATGCCCCCACATCAAAAAAAAAACAACACTCTGCTTTTTCCATGATTGGGACAGGGCAGCTTGTACAGACATGGTTGGCCTTTCTCCATTATACACAGAGAATTGCCTGCACTGTGCTGCGATCCTGTGGCAGGAAAGCAGGCGGTCCCTGGAAGAAAAGGGGATGTGATAATGGTGCAACCCCCACTTTCTGGTGATCAAAGTACTCCCCTGCTGAACGCTGATTCAGTCTCCCATTTTTTTAAAACCTCTTTAGTAAAACTTGATTAAAAAAATAAGAAATCTTTATCGTAGTTTCCTTCTCCAGATTTCACACTTAACCAGGAGTCCCTTGAGCACCGTCTTGTGGTAGAAAGGTGGGGCATAAGTTAATACATAAGTAAATACATAAATCACAAGCCACTCAGCTACCAGGTAGCTTTACATGCCTTACAGGGATATTATGAAGATAAGAACAGGATAACCTCACAGACACTCCCTTACCCCAAACAATGTTAGGATTAATACCCTCACTTTTCCATATTTAGACCAGGTAGGGAGCTGTGTGTATTCCAAGTCAGCCCATCAATCCGTCTAGATCATTCTTCTCTGTACTTATCTGATTGACAACCACTTTGAAATGCCCAGCAGAGATATTACGGTACCTTTCCTGGCCCTGCTACTACATAAATCACAAGCCACTCAGCTACCAGGTAGCTTTACATGCCTTACAGGGATATTATGAAGATAAGAACAGGATAACCACACAGACACTCCCTTACCCCGAACAACGTTAGGATAAATACCCTCACTTTTCCATATTTAAACCAGGAAGGGAGCTGTGTTTATTCCAAGTCTGCCCATCAATCCATCTACCCACTCTCCTCTGTTCCTGGCCCTGCGACTACTATGGTCCTCGCCTGGTGATAAGGCCATAGACTGGTCTGGTCACAAAACAGGTCCTCTGTGAGGGAATGTTTCTCTCTCTCCCTGCCCAACTGCACATATTTTCTGGAGGCACAGTTGATGTGAATCCTGCTGAACTCACTCTCCGTCTTCTCAGATGCCGACCATTGCATCAAGTGTCCGGAAGATCAGCATCCAAACACAGACAGAGATCATTGTGTCCCCAAGGAGATATCCTTCCTCACCTATGAAGAACGTTTGGGGATTGTCCTGATTTCCTTTGCTCTATTCTTGTCCTTATCCACAGGCTTTGTATTAGGAATCTTCATGAAATACCAAGAAACTCCAATAATCAAGGCCAACAACCGAGACCTGTCCTACATTCTCCTCATTTTCATCATGCTTTCCTTCTTGTCCTCCTTCCTGTTCATAGGGCGGCCAAGGAAAGTGACTTGCCTTCTCCGACAAACAGTCTTCAGCATCATCTTCTCAGTTGCCGTTTCTTTGGTGTTGGCCAAAACCATCACGGTGGTGTTGGCTTTCCTGGCCACCAAACCAGGGAACAGAGTGAAGAGATGGCTGGGCAAGAGTCTTGCAAACTCCATTGTCAGTTCTTGTTCTGGTGTCCAAGTTGTCATCTGCACCATCTGGCTGGGGAGCTCTGCCCCATTCCCTGACTCTGACATGCACTCCCAGCCTGGACAGATCATCTTGCAGTGCAACGAAGGATCTGTTGTCTTCTTTTATACGGCCCTTGGCTATATGGGCTTCCTGGCTGCCATCTGCTTCACGGTGGCTTTCCTGGCCAGGAAGCTGCCTGGGGCCTTCAATGAAGCCAAACTGATCACCTTCAGCATGCTGGTCTTCTGCAGTGTTTGGCTGTCCTTTGTGCCCTCCTACCTGAGCACCAAGGGGAAATACATGGTGGCCGTGCAGGTCTTCTCAATTTTGGCCTCCAGTGCTGGGCTGTTGGGCTGCATCTTCCTTCCCAAGTGCTACATCATTGTACTGAGACCTGATCTGAATACGAAGGAGCATATCATGTTCAAAACAAATTAGGGCATCTGATCCATAGAAGTAGAGTTGTGGGAGAATATTTGGTGTAGGTTTGGAGGACATACATGTTTGGCGGGATCTTAGTTATCTAAGCCTTTTGATGTGCTTATAGCTTCAGTTGCACAGTTTCGGTGTTTCTGTTACAGGAGGCAGGCAAAGTGAGCCTTGAGGGTCTCACTCTGCCAGTGACCGCCATCCGCATCTGAGGTAGTGTTGAGGCTGGAACTACACCATACTGACATTGTCCAAATAATGCATCTGTTGAAGGTGTGGCCCTTCACAGCTGCAGCATACCAGTATTTTGCAGCTTGTGTGCACATGGAAAGCCCTGAATGCAAGATATTAAATGGATGTTTGTTACTGGCGTTAGTGTATTCTGATTGTTCTGCTTGCTGTGATGGTTTCATGCACTTGTTGTCATTAAGAATTATTCTCAAAGAATGCAGGAGTTTAATTCAGTACTTCCATTTCCTTGCTTCTCATTGTCATCTATGGTTGTTACACATTTACTCCACAGAAATGATGATTTGATTGAAGGGAATTGTTTTTTTCGAAGGGGACAGTCTCCTGAACAAAGAGAGATTTGACATGGGATAGTCTTGTGCTCAGTTTTTGGTCCCAGGCCATTTAAACTTTAGATCCTGACATTCTCAGCCTGAGATTTGGGGCAGCTGCCAGTGGAGGCTTCAGAGGAGCTGTGAACCCATCCTGGGTTCCAGATAGAAATCACGTCTGGCGAAAATGTTTGCAAATGGCAGATGTGTGCTCATGTTCAATTTGAGCAAATCCCCAATTTCAATTTGTTCAAATTTCCATGGAGACTGAATCAGCCCCACTTTAGTCTATGGAGGAAAGTTTCACATATCAGGAAATGGGTACAAAGTTTGGGACATGTGCACACATTTCACATTCAGTTGCTGCTTGATTTGCACATTTTTCCTGTTCCTGCAGAGTGAGCAGATATCATGAACAGGAAATGTGACAAGCAATGATACAACAATGATACAACCACAGCCCAAACGGGGTGTAACTTAGATTTGACTGAGATTTGGGGCAGCTGCCAGTGGAGGTTCTCAGCCCTGATTTCATTGCAGCTGTGAACCCATCCTGGGTTTCAGACAGAAACCACGTCTGGTGAAAATGTTTGCAAATGGCCAGAAGTGTGCTCATGTGCTCACCCAAGCAGGGTGTAACTTAGGCATGTGTCACCTTGGTCAGATCTGACATCTCTGGAATGGGTGCAGTTGGTACTCTAGCCTTGACCCCGGCCACTGCCCAAACCTGGATTCATGATAATGATCTCCCATCCTTGCACCTTCCCAGCCGTTTTTTTAAAAAAACATTTTTTGACAGGCTGGCAGAGAGACTTGTGAGTAGGAATGTTGGAGGAATCTGCAATAGAACTAAATGAGTTCAGATTTTTATGAACCCTACCTGTGGATGGGCTTTTCCCCTGGAGGGTGGATTCCGCAGATTTGGGGAACCATGTTTCTAATCTTCGACTGTTTTGTCCAAATTTTGTTGTAAAAAAAGTCACAATTTTTTTTAAAAAAACCCTGCCTAAAAACGCACATTTTCCCCATAGGGTAGGGAGTTAAAATGCATATTTGGGGGGAATTTGTGCATGGGGGGGCATTTTGCCCATGCAAATTTGCAGACGTTTGGAAACTAAGAAAAATCAGACTCTGTCAATGGGTGGATGATGGAATAGAAGGTGCCTGACAATCCGCAAAATGAGCAGGCTTTTCATAATCCCTAATTTAGGGGTGGACGAAAGTCGCTTACCTGTCATCGAAGGCCGTTCGCGGTGGGGGGGAGCGCTTCGCTGCTCCCCCCGCGAAGTTCAGGCTGGGGGGAGGAGGCTTCCCGCCTTGCCCGGCCAAAATTCAGGCCGGGGAGGAGGCTTCCCGCCTTGCCCGGCCGAAATTCAGGCCGGGGAGGAGGCGCGTCGCCTCGCCCGGCCGCGAACGCGGAAGTAAAAAAAAAAAAAAAAAACGCCCCCTGATAGGCTACGTGACGATTCACGTAGCCTATCACGGCTAGATCTGCAAAGTCAGCCGTGATAGGCTACGTGAATCGTCACGTAGCCTATCACGGGTGACTTAAAAAAAAAAAGCGCGTACGCGAATGGCGGCCCCCATAGGGAGCCGCCATTCCCGTTCCTTATTTGGTGGCTGTCGTCTACGTAAATGTTTACGTAGACTACGGCGAAAATAAGGGCAACGCAAATAGCGTTGCCCTTATTTTCGCCGTAGTCTACGTAAACATTTACGTAGACGACAGCCACCAAATAAGGAACGGGAATGGCGGCTCCCTATGGGGGCCGCCATTCGCGTACGCGCTTTTTTTTTTTTTTTTTTACCTCACCCGGGATAGGCTACGTGACGATTCACGTAGCCTATCACGGCTGACTTGGCAAATCTAGCCGTGATAGGCTACGTGAATCGTCACGTAGCCTATCAGGGGACGTGTTTTTTTTTTTTTCTTTGATTGCAATGGCGGGGGCGGCAGCCGGTTGAAAGACCGGCTGCCGCTCCTGCCCCGCTCGAACACCGGACGAACCGCCAGCCGGACCCGCCGCCGGGAGGGACATTCAGGGAAGGTAAGTCCCGTCCCGGGGGGGTGTGGGGGGGTGCGGAGGATTTCTCACCGAAACTTGTTCGGGGGGCCGAACGCATTGGCGCTCGGCCCCCCGAAGTTTCGGGGAGAAATTCTCCGCCATCCCTACCCTAATTCCCTACCTGGGAACAGGAGTTGTGGTGGTCAGGCAGCAGCAGGTGGAAGAGTTCAGAATGCAGAACAACCTACATCCGAGGCTGATGGGAGAGAGAGAAGGGTGGTGCAGGGCTCAAGAGAGAGAAAGGGCACAATAGGAGAGAAATGGGCCACAAAGGTAGAGAATGGAATGTCAGAGAGAGGGAGAGAGAAAGGGAAACCAGAGAGGCAAGGGTTGGAGAGGCACAAATACAGAAAAGTGCTCTTGAGAGATTACAGGTTATGGGATGTACGAATTGTGCACCTTCCATCCCACCTGACTTCTGCAGTTTGCGGCCAGTGGTCCGTACCGTCATTCGCAAGCCCCCGGAATTCTCCTCTTCCTTTCTGCTCCGAAAATTACGAAGATAAATCCATACAGACATCTGTAATTCCGGTGCCCATCCATCTCCATGAATCTGCATAACTACTGTAAGAAAGGCTATTTTTCGTAGCTGTTTACGAATTTTTTCCCCTGCCCTGAGACGTGCAGTGATTACTTTCAGCCAAAACACTTCCTCCTCCTAGGGGCTTCCCAAAAGAAAGCTTTCCTATGTGTGCCAGAGTGATGCACTCTTTGTTTAAAGCAACACTGTTTTAAAGAAAGAAAAAACCTTTTAAAATGACCATGCCCGTCTGGAGCCCTGCACGAGGTATTGTTCTCCCTGCTAAGCTTTCTATTTCCACATCCAGCATTGTTGTTGATGTTGTGAGGCTAAAATGGAGAGGAGAACCAAACTTGTACATGTCTACTCAGAAGTAAGTCTTATTGAGTTCAATGCGAGTTACTCCTATGCATGTCAGCACCCCACATGCCCAAAGCTCAGCTTTGTCTTTCCACATGGTGGCCAAGTCGGGGGTTGACATGACCCTGCTGGACATCTCCTCCTCCTCCTCAGACGTAGACCTCCCAGAGACAGGGTGATGTCTTTGAACCATGTATATCAGGAGACTTGGGGGAGCCTGGGCCCTCGCGGGAGAGGACCATGGGTCCATCCCCACAGCAAGAGGGGAGCTCTGCTTAGAAACAGAGGCTGAGCAACAACCACCCCCCCCATCAGTCACAGGACATATCATCACCTAAAGAGGCCAATCAGCAGGGCTCCTGTAAGAAGTGCCCAACTGCAAGGAAGCTCTCCTCGGGAGAAAGTGCCTCCTCATGAGTAGGGCTGTGACCAGAGAGCTCTACCGTACTGCAGCTGTGCTCTGGGTGGGGCTCAGCAGGCTTTTGGGCAAAAAGACTTCACTGTCTGCCTAGCCAGTGCTAGAAACAATGGTGTTCCTTCAGGTTCTGTGGCTTCCGTCTTGCTTCGTAGACTTTGGCCTGTGATGGATGCTTGGTGTTACTGAACCTTTTCTTTTTTTTTGACTCTGCTTGTGGACTGTAAGATATCTGACTGCCCAACTGTGTTTTGACCTCTGTCTGCTTATCTGTGCTTTCACATTTGCCCATTTCAGTACCTTTCTGTATGGTTACTCCATCCACTCAGAAATTGTGGAGGCCACTGCTGGACAGGGGGGAAATTGAGAGGGGCTCAGGGTGGGCATCAGCAGTGGACCAAAACAGGGCACAGGGACTTGGAAACTGCCCATGGACACCATGCAGCCTCAGAAGAGGGCTGCTCTAATAACTAGAAAATCGTGTGTGGGCGTTTGTGTCCGCATTTGTGTGTATCTCTCTACCTGCTAGTTGGGAGTAGGTTGGCCATCCCTTTTTGGCTTCCTTCCAGTTGAGAGATTCTCTTGAAACACACTTCATTGGAAGGCTCTTGACATGTGGATTCCACAGATAACCATGATTCTTGCTATAATTCAAAGTCAGGAAGTTCTGTATAAATCTTAAAAAGAAGAAGAAAAGAATTAGGCTATTTTCTCTAATACTGTACTATAAAGGTTTATTTGTTGTTGTTGTTGTTCAGTCGTTCAGTCGTGTCCGACTCTTCGTGACCCCATGGACCATAGCACGCCAGGCCTTCCTGTCCTGCGCTCTCTCCCGGAGCGTGCTCAAGTTCATATTCATTGCATCCGTGATGCTATCTAGCCATCTCATCCTCTGCCATCCCCTTCTCCTTTTGCCTTCAGTCTTTCCCAGCATCAGGGTCTTTTCCAGGGAGTTTTCTGTTCGCATTAGGTGGCCAAAATATTGGAGCTTCAGCTTCAGCATCTGTCCTTCCAATGAGCAGTCAGGGTTGATTTCCTTTAGGATGGACTGATTTGACCTCCTTGCAGTCCAGGGGACTCATAAGAGTCTTCTCCAGCACCACAGTTCGAAAGCATCAATTCTTCGGCGCTCAGCCTTCCTTATAGTCCAGCTCTCACAGCCATACATTACTACTGGGAAAACCATAGCTTTGATTAGACGGACCTTTGTCGGCAAGGTGGTGTCTCTGCTTCTTACTATGATGTCTAGGTTTGCCATAGCTTTCCTCCCAAGGAGCAAGCGTCTTTTAATTTCATGGCTACAGTCACCGTCTGCGGTGATCTTGGAGCCCAAGAAAGTAAAATCTGTCACTGCTTCCATTTCTTCCCCTTCCATATGCCAGGAAGTGATGGGGCCAGATGCCATGATCTTCGTTTTTTTAATGTTGAGTTTCAAACCAGCTTTTGCACTCTCCCCTTTCACCCTCAACAAGAGGCTCTTGAGATCCTCTTCGCTTTCTGCCATTAGGGTGGTATCGTCTGCATATCGGAGGTTGTTGATAATTCTCCCAGCAATCTTAATTCCGACCTCTGATTCATCCAACCCGGCATTTCTCATGATGTACTCTCCATATAAGTTAAATAAGCAGGGTGACAATATGCAGCCTTGTCGTACTCCTTTCCCAATTTTGAACCAATCGGTTGTTCCATGTCTGGTTCTTACTGTTGCTTCTTGACCCTCGTACAGGTTTCTCAGGAGACAGGTAAGGTGGTCTGGCACTCCCATCACTTTAAGAATTTGCCACCGTTTGTTGTGATCCACACAATCAAAGGCTTTAGCGTAGTCAATGAAGCAGAAATAGACGTTTTTCTGGAATTCTCTTGCTTTCTCCATGATGCAGCGAATGTTGGCGATTTGATCTCTAGTTCCTCTGCCTCTTCGAAACCCAGCTTGTACTTCCGGTAGTTCTCGGTTCGCATACTGCTGAAGCCTAGCTTGTAGGATTTTGAGCATCACCTTGCTGGCATGGGAAATGAGCGCAATTGTGCGGTAGTTTGAACACTCTTTGGCGTTGCCCTTCTTTGGAATTGGAATGTAAACTGACCTTTTCCAGTCTTGTGGCCACTGTTGAGTGTTCCAGATTTGTTGGCATATTGAATGCAGCACTTTAACAGCATCATCTTTTAGGATTTTAAATAGCTCGGCTGGAATACTGTCATCTCCGCTAGCTTTGTTGTTACTAATGCTTCCTAAGGCCCACTTGACTTCACTCTCGAGGATGTCCGGCTCAAGTTCAGTGACCGCACTATCATGGCTATCAGGGACATTCAGATCTTTCCTGTATAGTTCTTCTGTGTATTCTTGCCACCTCTTCTTAATCTCATCTGCTTCTGTTAGGTCCCTGCCTTCTTTGTCCTTTATCATGCCCGTCTTTGCACAAAACGTTCCCTTGAGATCTCCAATTTTCTTGAAGAGATCTCTAGTCTTTCCCATTCTGTTGTTTTCCTCGATTTCTTTGCATTGTTCATTTAAGAAGGCCTTCTTGTCTCTCCTTGCTATTCTCTGGAACTCTGCATTCAGTTGGGTATACCTTCCCCTTTCTCCCTTGCTTTTCGCTTCCCTTCTTTCGTGAGCTACTTGTAAAGCCTCATCAGAAAGCCACTTGGCTTTCTTGCATTTCTTTTTCTTTGGGATGGATTGAGTTGCTGCCTCCTGAACAATGTTACGGACCTCCGTCCATAGTTCCTCAGGCACTCTGTCTATCAGGTCTAATCCCTGAAATCTATTCCTCACCTCCACTGTATATTCATCAGGGATATGATTGAGGTCATACCTGAACAGTTTAGTGGTTTTCCCTACGTTCTTCAATTTCAGCCGAAATTTTGCTAGCAGCAGCTCATGATCTGAGCCACAGTCAGCTCCAGGTCTTGTTTTTACTGACTGTATGGAGCTTCTCCATCTTTGGCTGCAAAGGACATAATCAATCTGATTTCGATATTGACCATCTGGTGACGTCCATGTGTAGAGTCGCCTCTTGTGCTGTTGGAAAAGAGTGTTTGCTATGATCAGCATGTTCTCTTGGCAAAACTCTATTAGCTTTTGTCCTGCTTCATTTTGTACACCAAGGCCATGCCTGCCTGTTATCCCGGTGATTTCTTGACTTCCTACTTTAGCATTCCAATCCCCTATGATGAAGAGGACATCTTTTTTGGGTGTTAGTTCTAGGTGTTGTAGGTCTTCATAGAACCGATCAACCTCAGCTTCTTCGGCATCAGTGGTTGGGGCATAGACTTGAATTACTGTGATGTTGAATGGTTTGCCTTGGATTCGTACTGAGATCATTCTATCATTTTTAAGATTGTACCCCAGTACTGCTTTTCCCACCCTTTTGTTGACTATGAGTGCTACTCCATTTCTTCTAAGGGATTCTTGCCCAAAATAGTAGATATGATGGTCACCTGAATTAAATTCGCCCATGCCTGTCCATTTTAGTTCGCTGATTCCCAAGATGTCGATGTTCAATCTTGCCATCTCATGTTTGACCACCTCCAGCTTACCTTGATTCATTGATCTTACATTCCAGGTTCCTAAACAATATTGTTCTTTACAGCATCGGATTTTCTTTTCACCACCAGACACATCCACAGCTGAGTGTCCTTTCGGGTTTGGCCCAGCCGCTTCACTCTTTCTGGCGCTACTTGGAAATACCCTCTGCTCTTCCCCAGTAGCATATTGGACACCTTCCGACCTGAGGGGCTCATCTTCCGGCGTCATATCTTTTAGCCTTGTGATACTTTCCATGGGGTTTTCTTGGCAAGAATACTGGAGTGGGTTGCCATTTCCTTCTCCAGTGGACCACATTTTGTCAGAACTCTCTGCCATGACCTGTCCGTCTTGGGTGGCCCTGCACGGCATAGCTTATGGCTTCACTGAGTTACACAAGCCCCTTCGCCACAACAAGGCAGTGATCCATGAAGGGGTTTTTATATTTATTTATATTTATAAATATAAAGGTTTATATTTAATATCAAAACAGTCAAGTTTAATTAAACCATCTATTGCAAATTGGAGTGAAAGCAAATATGAACACACACAAAAGTCTCTGGACACCTGTATAAACAGAGGTGCAGGCCAAGGTACTATGATATGCCAGTAACATACAGCCGGTAAAGAAATCATGAAGGGATTAAGAGATACCTGCAGTTAAAAGTTAGCTAGTTGAAGGTTATTTATTGCTCAGAGAGGAATTCTTGAGCAGTTGCATTTAAAAAAACAACATTTATATATTCCACGCATTACTACCATCCCTAGGCATGAAATGCTTACTGGTGACAGCAACCAGTAGGTGAACCATGAGTCCCAGCACAACTCATGCCGCTGCACCAATTCTACCCCTCCAGCCCCTAGAGAAGGCACTTTGTGGCCCGGCCTGGATGCTTCCACCCCACTTCATTCAGCCTGCAGATGCAGGCAGCCCCTCGGCCTTTTGACAACAGCCAAGCTCTGCCTGCCTTGCATCCGTCAATATCTGAAACCAGCCCAGGCATGGGAGGCAGGCTGTGCCTTTCAGCCAGCCTGCATCCTGCGACCAACACTGACAGTTTCCCTATTGGCAACGGCGTTAAGGTTTGTGAGCATGGCGGCGCCTGGCTTTTGACTGCCGAATGATCAATTCGTAGCTGCCACAGCAGAAAGTTTTCACTACCCCCCCACTCGCAGGTCCGGATTTCACCCGCAACACTGACACTGATGGCTCCTTTCTGGGCAAGCAATTCCTGAAGGGCGTTCACAAGGACAACGGGCCTCTGGGCTGGGCTTTCTGGACACCGAGGAGGCCACTACGGCTCTCCTGGATCGAGTAGAGAACAGCACTGGGCTGCACCTTGCTGGAGTCACTCACTAACTGATACTCAATGTTTGCCCATGCACTACTGAGTACCGGCAGGTGGGTGAAATCCTCAAGCATATATCTTCCCCTTTCTCCCTTGCTTTTTGCTTCCCTTCTTTCCTCAGCTACTTGTAAAGCCTCCTAAGACAGCCACTTGGCTTTCTTGCATTTCTTTTTCTTTGGGATGGATTTCGTTGCTGCCTCCTGAACAATGTTACGGACCTCCGTCCATAGTTCCTCAGGCACTCTGTCTATGAGGTCTAATACCTTCAATCTATTCCTCACCTCCACTGTATATTCATAAGTGATATGATTTAGGTCATACCTGAATGGTTTAGTGGTTTTCCTACGTTCTTCAATTTCAGCCGAAATCCACCATAGCACGTGACTGTAAATCCTACTGCACTCTGATGGATTTACTTCTGAAGAAAACACGTGTGTGTGTGCGTGAGTGTGTAATGGGCATTAGACCAATTCAAGATAAAATAGAAGATGTAATATCAGGACACAGGGATACCATTTCTTCTGTTTAGCTCATACAATCAGCTCTTTATATGCATGATGATTAGAAAATAATTAGCCACCTCTTTGTTGAGATAGCTGACTTTTCCCAAGACAGTGAGTGACCAATCTTTCCTCAGAATGCCCTGGGAATTAGTCAGCAGAGCATACAGCATATGGCCTCTCAAATCAGAATAAAAATTACAATAAAAGAGTCATTGGCTCAGAGTTGCAGGGACTCCTGCCTTATACAGACATGATCTGCTTTGGAATGGAGTTTCCCAAAACCTCCCCTGAAATGCTGCTGGTCAAAGATTAAGTCTTGCATGAATGGATGCATGATGGCCGTGTTTATTCTGAGGAGACATCAAAGAAGAGGGTGAAGTGCCAGAACTAGGCAGCATCACATTCACATGGGGTCACTGGGGGAACAGGTTCTGCTGGGTAGGAGTGTAGTTCCTGTCACTCAGTACCATCAAGTCTCTGAATCAAGACTTCAGAAGCCTGTGGTTGCTCCTGTGTTAGAAGAGATTCAAGCCAAACACCAGTTTAGTTCATTATGTGTTTTGTGCATAGATTCCCGATAATGGAGAAAAGGCTTCTGGGATGGTAATAAACCAGAGCCTGTGGTAACCTTTTTGGTGATCTGTTCATTTAGGTTATTAGAGATAGGAGAATTCAGAATCTGTATAATGTGTCTCCAAATTTTGTCCATCTATATCGATGTATATCAAATATACGGCTGCAGATCATCAGCACCGAGCTACGCCTCTTGTGTTATTAAGATGTAGATCTCTTTTTCTCCCCCCTCCTCCCCCTGAATCTAACATGGCTTAAGACTATTAACATCCTTCATGCGATTAAGGACTGGTTAATATTCCAGACAGGCTGAGTGGCTGGTGTGGAAATTCTTTTTTAATTGAATGCCGGATTAAAATGGAGTAAAAACCTTGAAATGCCTTATCGTTTTCTGAGGCATAGTATATTCTACACCTTCTTCCTTCCTAATAGGGGTGGACAAAAGTCACTTACCTGTCCTCGAAGTTCAGTCTGGGGGGGGAGGTTTCCCGCCTCGCCCGGCCGAAATTCAGGCCGGGAAGGAGGCGCCTCGCCTCGCCCGGCCGTGAACTCAAAAGTTTTTTTTTTTTTTTAAATGCCCCCGTGATAGGCTATGTGACGATTAACGTAGCCTATCACGGCTAGATCTGCAAAGTCAGCCATGATAGGCTACGTTAATCGTCACGTAGCCTATCACGGGTGACTTTAAAATAAAACAAAACAAAAGTGCGAACGCAAATGGCGGTCCCCATAGGGAGCTGCCATTCGCGTTCCTTATTTGGTCGTTGTAGTCTACATAAATCTTTACATAGACTACGGCGAAAATGAGGGCAATGCTATTGCGTACGGGCTTTTTTTTTCCCCCCCAAAGTCAGCCGTGATAGGCTACGTAAAGATTTATGTAGCCTATCACGGCTGACAGCAGGGACGCAAACGGTGGTGGCTCTGGCCACTGCCATTTGCGTCCCGGCAGGAGACGAGGTTCGCGGCCGGAGGGATGGGGCACCTCCCCCCAGCCAGAATTTCGGCCGGAGGGATGGGGCGCCTCCCCCCCCCCCAACGTGAAGCAAGCTGTGGGATCAGGTAAGGGACTTTCGGCCATCCCTACTTGAAACACTGAGAACTATAAAGGCAGGAAGAAGCAGACCTGCAGGCCCGTGCATGCACATGCTCAGGCACATGCTTGCACACAGAAGATCTGAAATTAGCATTTCTTCAAAGCATTTACTTCCATTTAAATACGCCAGCCTGCTTTACCAACATTTGATTGGTCAGTATATACTCACTACATGTCCCTCCAGACATTTTTGTTTTTAGTGATATCCTTGGCAAATTCGGGAACTTTTTTTTAAAAAATGGCTCTGGCCGTTTTGATTTCCCTCTCAGAAAACAGAAAACATGGCATGATGCAGAAAACAAAATGAAAACAAAGCCTACAAGGGCTGCAGGTGACTTCCATACATGTTAAAAAGAGGTGTGTGTTTTTTTTTTAAAAAAAGTATTCCACCATCCCCAAAACCTGAGGAATAGGAAATCATCAATGTTTTAGCCTTAAAAAAATGCCCCCCCAACTCTGATCCAAACAAGGTCGCTGCTCGCTGGTACATATTGCCCAAGTGATTTGGACAGAGAGAGGGGATTGTCTGCTTTTTCTCTTATACTGCTGTTTCTCTCCCCATAGTTCACGAATAGATCTGGAAATTTGATGGTATGTAAACGCAACACTTCTTCTGGCACCAGTAAATTTCAAAAAATTGTTTTTAGTGATAATCCTTAACAAAAGGCACGTGTTTGTGTGTGTGTATGTGTGTGTGTGTGTGTGTGTGTTAGAGAGAGAGAGAGAGAGAGAGAGAGATTATCTGTCTAAATATAGACAGACAGAAAGCTAGATCTTTGATCCCTGAAATCTGCCAGCGCCTTGCAGCACAGGTACATTTGCCGCTTCCTATGAACATCCAAAGCATTATGTGATGATCGGCTCTTATGAGATTTAAATTGCATGACAAAGAATTTGGGGGTATAAAAGAAGGAAACTGAGATTGGTTTTCGTTCAATGGAGAACGACAGCATGAGGCCTTGAATTTTGTTCTTATTTACTGTTTTGCAGTTTCCACGATACAAGGTACTGGCACATCCTGTCCTTCATGTTTGCCATTCAGGAGATCAACCGGAACCCTAGGCTCTTACCCAACATTACCCTGGGCTACAACATCTACAAGTCCTTCTTTGACGGAAGAGCCACCTCCTACGCCATGCTGCAGCTCCTTGCTGGGGGTGAAAGCAACATGCCACACTACAGCTGCGGGAGGAAGAATGACCCACTGGCCATCCTTGAAGGGGCTGAATCGGACCTCTCCCTCCACATTTCCTCCATGTCGAGCATCTACAAAACCCCACAGGTGTGAATGGGGAGCGGACAGAAGGCCAGGTGCAGAGAAAGGGGAGCTGAGCCTTGGTTGGGCTCAGCTCTCGCTCTTCAGTCCCTGTGCCTCATGGGCATAATGGTTCTCTGGAGTGTGTGGAGGTGAGTCATGGCAGCGGTGGAGCTCTGGGATGAGACACCAGGCATCCCTGGGTGCAGAGGGAATCCCCTTGTTTGTGCTGTTTCTGCCCTGCATTGGATCGGTGGTTGCCTCTGACTTCAGTGGAGGTCTGAGTGCCCGTCTATCTGTATAGGATGGCACCTTTAATCATGTCTTGAAAGGCTCTCCGATGCAGATGTTGCAAAAAACAGTAGTGGCTGACAGGAACGAGAACCCTCCCCAGCAGGTTTTGCAGCCCCCACATTACTACAGCCATGATTCTGCCCCAGAAGGTATGATGTCACCCATCTCTCTGTTGGAGGCACAGCCCTGTAGCGCATTTATTATTTCTTTATTTATTTCTGTATTCATTTCTGTATTTATTCATTTACTTCCATATTTCACTACACATCTAAACAGATTCGAGAGTAGTGAACAATAAAAGATACAAGATATGGTAAAAGAATAAAACTCCATGTTAAAAATTATTTTTTAAAGAAGAGAAAGAGAGTGGGAGAAAGAAAAATAATTACAATACAACTGGATTGTATTGATGCTGTGGCAAGTATCCTGGTCGCAAGTTCTTTAGCTCTTTGTACACTAGTAAATAACCCCTTAAATCTGACCTGGTATCAAATAGGCAGGGACCGCGGTGGCTTAGTGGTTAAGATGCTGAACTGCAGACTGGAAGGTAGGCAGGACAGCAGTTCAAGTAGGGGTGGACGAAAGTCACTTACCTGTCCTCGAAGGACGTTCGTGGTGGGGGGGAGGCGCTTCGCTGGTCCCCCCGCAAAGTTCAGGCTGTGGGGGAGGCTTCCCGCCTCGGCCCGGCCGAAATTCAGGCCCGGGGTGAGGCTTCCCACCTCGCCCCAGCCGAAATTCATGCCGGGGAGGACGCTTCCTGCCTCGTCCGGCCGCGAAAGTTTTTTTTTTAAAAAAAACGCCCCCTGATAGGCTACGTGACGATTTACGTAGCCTATCACGGCTAGATCTGCAAAGTCAGCCGTGATAGGCTACGTCAATCGTCACGTAGCCTATCACGGGTGACTTTAAAAAAAAAAAAAAGCGCGTAGGCTAATGGCGGCCCCCATAGGGAGCCGCCATTCGCGTTCCTCATTTAGTCGCTGTAGTCTACATAAATGTTTACGTAGACTACGGCGACCAAATAAGGAACGGGAATGGCGGCTCCCTATGCGGGCCGCCATTATCCGTACACACTTTTTCTTTTTTTTTTTAAAGTCACCCGTGATAGGCTACGTGACGATTGAGGTAGCCTATCACGGCTGACTTTGCAAATCTAGCCATGATAGGCTACGTGAATCGTCATGTAGCCTATCAGGGGGTGTGTTTTTTTTCCTTTCATTGCTATGTCGGCGGCGGCAGCCGGTCGAAAGACCAGCTGCCACTCCCGCCCCGCTCGAACACCCGCCGAACCGCTGGCCGGACCCGCCGCCGGGAGGGACATTCGGCGAAGGTAAGTCACGTCCCAGGGGGGGTGCAGGGTGCAGGGGTGTGTGGAGGATTTCTCCCCGAAACTTGTTCGGGGGGCCGAACACATTGGCGCTCGGCCCCCCCATGTTTCGGGGAGAAATTCTCCGCCAACCCTAAGTTCGAGACCAAAGTGCTGCGTGATGGAGTGAGCTCCCAACGTCAGTCCCAGCTCCTGCCAACCTAGCAGTTCGAAAGCAAGAAATTGCAAGTAGATAAATAGGTTTCGCCTCGGCGGGAAAGGTAACAGCGTTCCATGCACCTCGGTGTTCAGTCATGCCGGCCACATGACCACGGAAGCGTCTTTGGACAGCGCTGGCTCTTCGGGTTAGAAACAGGGATGAGCACCGCACCCTAGAGTCAGACACGACTGGTTGGGGACACCTTTACCTTTACCGTTTTATCAAATAGGCAGGTAGTGCAGTTCCCACAGCAAAGGTAGCATGCTGAAGAGAGTCATCTCCCGACAACAGCCAAGCTCCTGAATTCTGTACAATCGCCAGCTTTCAGAGCAGCCTTGAGGGCAGCCCCACATAGAGTGCATGGCAGTAATCCAGTCTTCAGGTTATTAGCACCTGTACCATGGTGAACAAGCTACCCCATCCACGACAGGCCGTAGCTGGCGAACCAGCTGAAGTTGGCAAAAGCCACTCCAAGCTGCATGGGCCATGTGGGCCTGCAGGGACGATGGATGTAGGACTCCCCCCAGATTACAAACCTGATCTTTGAAGGGGAGTGCAGCCCCATCCAGAAGAGGCAACGGCCCTATCTCCTGGATTTGGGAACCAGTGACACACGGGGCTTCCGTCCTCTTCCAAATCCCCTCATGACTACTCCCAGTGAATTCATACAGATGTTGAGCAGTATTGGGGACAAGATGGTGCCCTGTGGAACCCTGTAACTCAACTGCCAAGGGGTCAAGAAATGGACACCCAACATTACTCCCTCAAATCAGCACCATAGTTTGAGTGAAACCATTGTAAGCCACTTCTTCCGCTGCCCTTCCCACAGCATCGATCCAGCAGAAACCATGGTCCATGGTATCCAAACCTATGAGAGATGGAGCAGAAATGGCAGAGTGGCATTCCCCCTGTCCCTCACTTGAGATAGATCATCCAGCAGAGCAACCAAGGCTGATTTGGTCCTGTAACCAGGTCAACACCCAAAGTGGGTTTCTTTGGTTCTCATGTGGCCCCTTGATTGCTTTAATTCTTGAATAAGGCTCCTGTGTGCTCCCCAAACAGAATCTAGAACATAGTTGGGGGCGAGGGTAAATCTACCCTTTTCAGTTCCCTCATGCAAGGCAGCGAGCAGGTCTAACGTTCCTTGATTGGTTCCGGAAGTGTATCACTCTACAGTGTTTAGAGTGCGTGTACAGGACCCCAGTGTTCCTCTTGGGCTGCACCACAAATGGAGCTTGAGATATTTTTGCACTCCCCGTCCACATAGTCTGCCTCATACTGACAGGCATTGATTTAGATACTATTTATTTATTTATTTATTTATTTATTGCATTTATTGCATTTATACCCTGCCCTTTTTCCACTTTAAGGAACCCAATGCAGGGCACATAATAGTCCTTCCATTTTAGCCAAAAATATTTCATTTTCATCCAGAAAACAAACTGATGTTAAACTACAGTCTCTTACTTTACTTTGCTCCCTAGATCAGTTACAGCATTGCTACTCCTGTTTCTAATGACAAAAATCAGTTCCCTTTCGTCTACAGCATGGCCCTGAAGGAAGAAACCCAGTACCCAGGGATCATCCAGCTGCTCCTGTTTTTCGGATGGATGTGGGTCGGTCTCTTTGCTCCAGACACTGAGAATGGGGAGAGGTTCCTGGGTGCCTTCACACCCCTGATCATCAGCAGTGGAATTTGTGTCGCTTTCTCCAAAAGACTACGATGACGTTTCTTAAATTATATATTGCAGATCGACCTTTCTTTCTTGGGGAAAGAAGTGAAGGTAATTGTTTACTATGCGGACTCCCACTATGGCTGTTTTCCGTTGATTTTGCTACAAAGAACACTCGAAAAGAAACCAGCTGGGGCAAAACTCTGGATCACACCAGCTTTTCAGGACATTAACTTCAACTTGTCACTTGCACCTTCTGACTTCCATTCCCTCCACGGTTCTTTGTCTTTCATAATGAAGACTAAAATAATGACAAAATATGAGTACTATGAGCCATTGTCCTCTTCTCTGGAACTGTTTTGGGATGAAACTTTTATGTGTTTCGGTTCAATGCATGTTTTGTCCATGAAAATTTGGACAGGTTGCAGAGAGAAAGAGAATCAGGCAATGCTGCCCCAGAAGCAGATTGAAAGAGCCCTGTCTCAGGACAGCTGCATAACATATAGCAGCATCCAAGCTGTGGCCCATGCCTTACATGCTGCGTATTCATCCCGACCCAAGCGGATGGTGATGGTGGGTGATTGAGAAAGGAGGGAACATCAAAGCCTGCAGCCCTGGCAGGTATTCCCTTTTCCTTGGGCAACACCTCCATAAAGACGCATGATAAGATGACCAAAAGTGGGTTAGCGCAGATATTTGTTCCCTCTGCATGGCAGTGCAGGCAGGCAGTAGACCCTGTTTTCTGCCACCGTTACATGCTCAAGTAGCTTCCCTCCTCCAAAAATCCCTAACAAATGAATCCCCAGGCCCATTGAGAACCAGTTGTTGTTGTTTTCTGAAGCACCATCAGGATACAGTCTCCTGACTTTGCAGTCAACTTAATGCTTTTGTTGTAGAAGACCCTTTGGGATCCATTTCTCTGATCACGGTCTTATGAAGTGCCCAGGGAGTTTGCAGCAATGTGCCCCCTCTTACATGTCCTCCGAATATCAGCTAGCTGTGGGGGATGGGGTATGACCAGGTGGGTGCAGCCTGTGGTAAATTGGGATGTCACAAGCACCCACCTTCATCTGAGAGGCCAGCAGATTCCCCCCACCCAGCCCCTTTGACTCCGCTCGCTGAGCCATGTGGCGCTGACAGCAGGGGAGTACGAAACCCCGCTTACCTGGCTCCGCTGGGTTCAACAGGTGGGGGAGGCAATCTGTTTCTCCCCACGGAATCCTCGATGGGGGCAAGGTGATCCATTCCTTCCCCCGGAATCCTGCCCGGTTGGCTCCGCTCTGCGGCCAGGCTGCGAAGCCACCAGCCAGGCCAACCCACAGTGGGGCCTCCAGCCCTGCCAGGCTGGTGCGCATGCAAATGGCGTCCTACGTAGGGCATGTCATTTGCATTCCTACACAAGCCCGTGATAGGCTACATAAATATTTCTGTAGCCTATCACAGCTAAAGCAGGGGCGCAAATGGCGTAGAGGATGCTATTTGCATCCCTGCTTTAGCCATGATAGGTTACATCAATATTTCCATATCCTATGACGGCTAAACCCGGAACGCAAATGGTGTAGGGGAAGACATTCGCATCCCTGCTTTAGCCGTGATAGGCTATGTAAATATATACATTCCCTATCATGGGCTGACATAGGGATGCAAATGGCAGCTGCCACGACAGCCGCCATTTGCGTCCGCAGCAGCCCAGCAGCCATCGGAGCCATCGCCGGAGCAGCAGCCAGGTAGGCTCTGTTTCAGGGGCTTTCGTGGGGTGGAGGGGTGGGGGGCTCCGTTCCACCATGGATTCTAGGGGGCCGAATTCACTGGAATTTGCCCCCCCTGGGATCCATGGTGGAATTCTCTATCATCCCTAGCTGACAGAGCTGGGCACTGAGCAGCTGGGAACAGCCCCGAATTCTCACCACATGCACCCCAACCATTCTCACTCTCTCCTCCTTGCAAGCGGGAGATGGCATGTGTGGCTGGGGTATATACAGCACTGAGGCCTCATCTTGCCCTGTTGGCTGTCAAGGAAGCCCTTACCAGCTGGCATTGTCTGGATGAGGCCTCAGCACACCACCCTCTCTAGCCATCTTCTCCTTGCAAAGAGACGATGGTAATTAGGGATGTACTAAATTCACTTACCTGTTTGCGGATTATGCTGTTGCTGGGGGGGAGGCACTCCGTCCCTCCCCCCAAAATTCTGGCCGGGGGGGGAGGCGCTCCATCCCTCCCCTCCCCCGAATGCTGGCCAGCCGGCTCTGCTCCACGTTCCCCTTATTTTTGTGATAGTCTACATAAATGTTTACGTAGACTAAGATGAGCCAAAATAAGGAAC
Organism: Heloderma charlesbogerti; assembly: GCA_026122225.1. Classification (NCBI taxonomy): domain Eukaryota; kingdom Metazoa; phylum Chordata; class Lepidosauria; order Squamata; family Helodermatidae; genus Heloderma; species Heloderma charlesbogerti. The sequence continues at coordinate 106,440 of JANEZZ010003033.1, read as the reverse complement.
ACAAATGGCGGCGCCCATGGGCGCCGCCATTTGCGTAAGCGAGTGTTGTTTTTTTCATCAGCCGTGATAGGCTATGTAAACATTTACATAACCTATCACAGTGTTTTGTAAAATTTAGCTGTGATAGGCTACGTAAATGTTTACATAGCCTATCATGTTTTTGTTGTTTTTTTAACTTGGAAATGGTGGCAGTGGCGGCAGCCGGTCAGAAGACTGGCCTCCGCAGCTGCCGCCGCCGCACCGCCGCCGGAGTCGCCATTGCCAGGGAGATCCGCCCCAGGTAAGTCCCATCCCAGGGGGAGGCAGGGGGCTGTTCCGCCATTGATTTCAGGGGGCCGAATGCGCTGGCATTCGGCCTTCCGTGATCCGTGGCGGAACTTTCGTTCAACCCTAGGATGGTTTGCTTGCTGGGCCCATGTGTGCTGAGGACTCCAGCAGTTAACCCCTGTGGAGGAGGGTGGGGCAGCTCACTTGGATGACCTTGCGAGGCAAGCTGGGAGGCTGGGTGGGGGGCCTTTGGACCTCCCCCCATGCCTTGGACAGAGGTGAGTCCATCCATCCCTAGTGGAGAATGCATCCCAATGTGAGGGGGTAGTGCCTGCTGTTCCTAAGGGAGCAGTAGTGTGACCATTTATTTTGAAACATTTTCTGGACTCTCTGGTTTTGGATAAGGCTGTGCACATCTTCGGACTGAATCCCGAATAACTAAGGAAAGTGGGCTGCTTTGGAGGTGCCTTGTTGTGATCTGAAGTGGATCAGAACAGCGCCAAAGCACCCCGAAGGAAGCAGCTCGTCGCCAAGGGTCCTCAGTTCCACTTGGATCTTCAGAGGCATTCTGATGCCTTCTGAAGCACAGACAGCCCATCCCCAAAAGGTTGCAACTTGCAAAAGATATGGGAGGGGGAGAGGAGGGGGAGGCGGGAGGGGGAAATGGTGAGCCTTGGTGAATGGCATCTCCAATTGCCAAATAAGGGCAGAGTTTAACCCAGCAGTCTCCAAACAGTGACAGTGGTGGAGGAGGGGGGCGGAATTGGGGTGGACTCATTGGAGAGTTCAGTCTGCTTTCATTTCAGTGTGTGTGTGTGTGTGAGAGAGAGAGAGAGAGAGAGAGAGAGGGAGGGAGAGAGAGAGAGAGAGCGAGCACTGATTAGTTGGTGGTTTTGGTTTACGGCGTGTTGTGCGTACATGGTGTGCATGCTTGTACTTTCTTCTTCCTTCCAAATCCAACTTTTCTTTTCTTTCTTTCTTTCTTTCTTTCTTTCTTTCTTTCTTTCTTTCATTTGTAGATCCTTTATTTGACAAATCCAACACTTGAAAAGTACGGAGTTTGAGTTTCCCTCTTTCTGTTCCTAGTTCTTTGTCTCTCTCCTCCCCCTTCTCTAATACGTTTTACACTTCATTCTTGTCTTGACTGTTTTTTTCAAAAAGGAGAAATACAATAAAAACTACTTTCCTTTTCCTTCCCTTGATTCTTTCTTTCTCTCCCATGACACCCTTCTCAATTTCTTTGCCCTTACTTTCATTCTGTCTAGATTTTTCACACACACACACACACACACTACTCTCCTGTCCTTTTTCTTGGCTCTTCCCCACCTGCCCCCCTCCTCCTTTCCCATATTCCTTCCTTTCCCATTTTTGATCACATTTCCCTTAAACAACAACAAGAACAGTTAAAAACCATGTTGTCTCCTGTTGTCCTCCTGCCTTGCTTGTAGGGAGTCCAGCATTTGCTTCTCTTTTGATACTCTCTCTCCCTCTCTCCTTGTGTGTTCGTTTTTGTGTTTGTGTTTGTGTTGTGCTCAAGCAAGCAGTGTGTGTCAAAGTACGACACAGTCCACATTTCAAAAAACAGTAGGCAAAGCACTACACACATTAACATCTATCATTTGAATAACTCAGAACCAGCCTGTGTTGCAAAGCAAGCAAGCCCAATATGAGGCATCTTCAGGGTCTTGTTGGAAGGGGCAGAGCAGAGGTGGATGAGGTGGGGATGGGATTCACAGCCCTGGTCGGCAGTCAGGCTCTCCCCCGGTCCAGACAGTGAGTGCTGGTGTAGTGGGGCAGCTGAATGTGGAGGCAAGTTGCAGTGCTCAGAGGTCACTGACAGAGGAGGCACTTCACAGTAGGGATGGAGGAAAGTCCATTACCTGATCCCGAAGCTTCCTTTGCGGTAGAGGGGAGGTGCTCCGTCCCTCCCCCTGAAATTCTGGCTGGGGTGGAGGCGCCCTGTCCCTCCGGCTGCAGAACCTCCTCTCCTGCCGGGACATTAATGGCGGTGGCCATAGCCGCCGTTTGCGTCCCTGCAGTCAGCCATGATAGGCTACGTAAATGTTTACGTAGCCTATCACGGCTGACTGTAAAAAAAAAAAAAAGCGCGTACGCAAATGGGGGCGCCCATGTGAGCCGCCATTTGCGTACCTTATTTGGGCACATGTAGTCTACGTAAACATTTACGTAGACTACGGTGAAAATAAGGGGAACGCTATCACGGAATCATGTGCTCAAGTAACAGGTAGTCAGATTCCAGGTGAACATCAGGAGAAACTTCCTGACAGTTAGAGCAATATGACAATGGAATCAATGACCTAGGGAGGTGGTGGGCTCTCCCACACTGGAGGCATTCAGGATGAGGCTGGACAGCTACCTGTCAGGGATTCTTTGACTTGGATTCCTGCATTGAGCAGGGGGTTGGACGCAGTGCTCTTTAGCCCCATTCCATTCCTACTATTCTATGATTCAAAGATTCTACCGTCAACGCTCGTAACCTTCTCGGCCTTCTAAACTGGTGTTGGAGGCACTGAACTCCAGTTCTCCTGCTACCTGAAAGGGTGGTTTCAGAAATTAATATTTGGTGATCATTCTTTGATCTCCGGAGCTGTGGCATCCCAGACGGTATATGACCTTTTCCATCAATGTTGTTTTCATTTTGGTAACCATCCACTCTCCATTGTTATCTGGCTATCCTCTGGATGTGTTTTATGAGCATCCCATCTTCTGTGGCACGAAAGGGCTTCTGGCATTCACTCCTGGTGGCCTCTCCAGGGTCCAAAATAGCACTTGGCCATAGAGAAAGCCCATGGCAGATAGAGTATTGCCAGAGTGGAAGAGACTCTATCCAGCAGACCCTATGGTCACGGTCTGGAAGTCCTCTAGAGACTGTTGAAACCCTGAGGAGCCCACCAGATGACAAGATAAGTCACCTCAGGCCCCTTAACAATTTGCAGAGAGGTGGTTAGTTGGGGTGGCTTACTAAGCATGAGGAATGCGGATTTCTCCCCCACGTGACACGCTAAGCCACCAAGGTGAGCAGAGATTCCTCAACCATTACAGCTTAGCATGATGTCTGAACATGCCTGGTATCTTCATTATGAGTAGGAATGGGAAGGATTTGTTTTAAAATCTCTGCAGATGATCAGGCATCTTTACTTCTGCCCTCTGTTCATAGATGGGATGCACTTTTGTGTATGAGGATTTTGGTCATTTGCAAAGGTGCACTTTTTACTAACCTGCACTTGCACCTTCCGCACCCGCTTAAAACAACAACAAAAAAGTCCTGCAAGTTTCACTAATCTGTGCAACTTGGGAGAAGCCATCTCTTAAATATGACGACTTTTGAATTGATTGCGGATTATTCTGACAACTCTAGTTGTGACTGTGAACAGCCAAAGAATGGTATTGTGAACCCAGATCGGATGTGCACTGAACATGGAAGTTCACAGCTCAAAGTGATGAGGCCTAAGATATGGACTACATTTGCATGATTTCTAAATCGGGGCTGTTCTTTCTGTCATTCTAGCTTCACACTTCCTTACGAGACATCCAGTTTTCTAATGCTTCCATGGGTGGACTGTATCTGGATAAGACTTTGGAACTGGCAGCTGACTTTGAAATCATAAATTGGGTGATGTTTCCCAATGAGTCTCGTGGTAGAGTGACTATTGGGAGTGTGGAGAGGCAGGCATCTCCAGACATGAAACTCACCATTAAGCAGGAAGCTATTGCCTGGCCTGGCCATTTTAATGAGGTAGGGGAAAGGATTTGTGTCCTGTTATTGGGTTGTGACATCTCTTAAGCTCTAAGAATATCCACCCTGTCTTGTGTGTCCCACTCCCAACCCCAGCTTCTAAACATTTATTTATTTATTTATTTCATATTTTTTTTCTATAATGCTTAATAGCCGAAGCACTCTGGGTGGTTCACAAGACCAAATAGCCTGCAATAAAAGAATTTTAAATATATAGAACTTCCAAACCACAATATAACAATACAACCACAATAAAACCTAGCAGCAGTGTAGGAATTTAAAATACAGGTTTAAAACAGCAAAGCTAAAAGTCTAGAAAGCTAAAATGCTAAAATGCCTGGGAAAATAAAAAGGTCTTCACCTGGCACTGGAAGGAATACAATGTAGGTGCCAGGCGAACCTCACTAGGGAGCTCATTCCACAGCCGGGGTGCCACAGCAGAAAAAGCCCTCCTCCTAGTAGTCACCCGCCTCACTTCCTTTGGCAGGGGCCCACGGAGAAGGACTGCTCAGGATGACCTTAAGGTCCATGGATGGGTGTTTCTATGCTGTATTGATCTGGGGTCCTGATCCTGTCAGTTCCAGTCACCAAGTCTTTTGGTTATCAAGCTGAAATATGCCAATTGTGCAAAAGATGGCAGTTTCTGGATAGAAAATGGATGTAGAATAAATATGTACAAAGAAGATCCACACCTCCCTTCAGGTGACAAAGCAGTTTGCACCGTGAATCTCTATTAGGGTCCCAGGAGCACAATTTTCTCTAGGCTGGCTACTTGCCTATTTCTCCTTAGAGCACGACCAAAGGAGCCAGCAAGCGGGATCTAACAAGCTTCCCTGTTACATGCCTCCTTCTACCCATGAGCAATGCCTCTCTCCTCCTCTCTCACACCAACTGGCTGACACACTCACAAGAGTAGGGTGGCTTCTCCCTTACCCAACTGGTGCTCAGAACATTTGGCCTTGGAATGTAATTGACCTGGGGACGGGGTTGGGAAAGTTGCCCAACCCTACTGTGATACTCAGGACAACTCACCCTCAGCTCGGTGGAGTTCAGATTTTCTGCTCACAAACCAGCTCACTACGTATGCCAGTGCTGCAACACTGAATTGAATTCCTGAAGGGCGTTCGCAAGGACAACAGGGCTCTGGGCTGGGCTTCCTGGTCTGCACCACTCAAGACTGCACAGCCGCAAGGCCCCAGTGCAGTTGTGTTCAGGGTACAAGGCTCAGTTTAGCCTCCGATGAGCACTTTGCAGTCAGATGAGCCTCCAAGCTATGGCCATCCTTGACAGTGAGGCGGCCACATTCGTCTCCTGGATCGAGCAGAGAACAGCACACTGGGCTGCACCTTGCTGGAGTCACTCACTACCTGATACCCAATGTTTTCCCATGTGCTACTGAGTACCGACAGGTGGGTGAAATCCTCAAGCATGAGGACACTGCTGCACTTGCTGCTGGGCGTGAACCAACGGATGTACCTCTGTGCTTCCATCACGACCGCAGAATGATGAACACTGTGGCTCACTCTAGATTAGGGATGTCAGAGAATTCCACCATGGACTCGAGTGAGGCCAGATTCTTTAGAATCTGGCACCCCGGAATCCGTGGTGGAATGGCCTCCCACTCCCTGCCATCATGCGGAATCCCCCTGGGACAGAGCTTACCTGAGGTGAATGCAGCGGTGGCAGCTCCTGCTGGTCTACCGGCTGGCCGCTGCTGGGCTGCTGCGGCCGCCAGTGACGTAGCAGCAGCCATTTGCATGGCTGCCTTTACCGTGATAGGCTACGTATATCTTTACATAGCCTATCACAGGCTACCGTAGGGATGCAAATGGTGTCCCCTATGCAGGACGCCAGTCGTGTCTGCACCAGCCCAGCAGTAGCTGGAGGCCCGGCTGAGGATCACCTGGCCGGCGCATCCAGGGACTGGCCACAGAGCGGAGCTGGCCGGGCAGGACTCCGGCGGGGAAGACCGGATCGCCACCCCCCGGCGAGGATTCCAGGGGAAGGACCGGATTGCCTCCCCCCAGCGAGGATTCCAGGGGGAGGAGTGGATCGCCTCACCCCTCCAGCGGATGCCCCGACCAAAACCAAGTAAGGGATTCGTACATCCCTACTCTAGATGCATTATGTTCCCCAAGTCTCTGAAATTGCTCCTGTGATGTTAGCTTGGACGGCTTTCCTCTGTTGTCTGCCTACACCTCTCTCCTGCCATGGAAGACTCTATCTTATCATGAGTTGCGTCCGCTCATTGGTAACCCTTAAGAATCAAGTGATTGATGGACCAAGGACTGTACAGTGGCTTTCCTGGAGTGGACACCAAGAACACTGTATTTAAGGAAGTTTTGAAAAGATCAAAAATGTAACACCCGGGATGTTTCAAATAATAGAGTTAGTTACCTTAAACCTATCTTTACATTTCATTATTCTCTGCAGACTGTGTTTGTAACTAACAAGTTTGTTGAATATAATTTACTTCTTCCCAAACAAGATGATGCACAGTTCTGATGAGGTCACTGGAAGTACTAATATAGGGATGGCAGAGAATTCCCCCACGGATCTCAGTGAGGCCGAATGCCAGTGCATTCGGCCCCCCGAACTCTGCGGTGGAATGGCCTGCCCCCCCTGCCACCCCGCTGATCCCCCCCCCCGGGATGAGGCTTACCTGGGGCGGATCTACCGGGTGGCGGTGCTGCGGCGGCAGCTTCGGCGGCGGCAGCTGTGGCGGCTGGTCTTCCAAATGGCTTCTGCCGCCGCCATTTCCTGTCTTGTTAAAAAAAAATGACATGATAGGCTACCTAAAGATTTAAGTTGCCTATCATGGCTGGGTGGGTTTAAAAACAAAACAAAACCATAGGGATGGGGGAGAATTTCTCCCCGAAACTTCGGGGGGCTGAGCGCCAACGTGTTCGGCCCCCCGAACAAGTTTCGGGGAGAAATCCTCCGCACCCCCCCCGCACCCCGCACCCCCCCCGGGATGGGACTTACCTTCACCGAATGTCCCTCCCGGTGGCTGGTCCGGCTGGCGGTTCGGCAGGTGTTCGAGCGAGGCGGGAGCGGCAGCCGGTCTTTCGACCGGCTGCCGCTGCTGCCATTGCAATGAAAGAAAAAAACAAACAAACGCCCCCTGATAGGCTACGTGACGATTCACGTAGCCTATCACGGCTAGATTTGCAAAGTTAGCCGTGATAGGCTACGTCAATCAGCCGTGATAGGCTACGTCAATCATTTGCATCATTAAAAAAAAAAAAAAATTGTGTACGGATAATGGCGGCCCCCATAGGGAGCCGCCATTCCCCTTCCTTATTTGGTCGCTGTAGTCTACGTAAAGATTTACGTAGACTACGGCGAAAATAAGGGCAACGCTATTTGCGTTGCCCTTATTTTCGCTGTAGTCTATGTAAATCTTTACGTAGACTACAGCGACTAAATAAGGAACGCGAATGGCGGCTCCCTATGGGGGCCGCCATTAGTGTACGCGCTTTTTTTTTTTTAAAGTCACCCGTGATAGGCTACGTGATGATTGACATAGCCTACCATGGCTGACTTTGCAGATCTAACCGTGATAAGCTACGTGAATCGTCACGTAGCCTATCAGGGGGCGTTTTGTTTTTTGTTTTTTTAACTTTCGCGTTCGCGGCCGGGCGAGGCGAGGCGCCTCCTCCCCGGACTGAATTTCGGCTGGGACGAGGTGGGAAGCCTCCCCCCCCCGGCCTGATCTTCGCAGGGGGACCAGCGAAGCACCTCACCCCCACCGCGAACGTCCTTCGAGGACAGGTAAGTGACTTTCGTCCACCCCTACAAAACCGTGTACACAAATGGTGGCGGCTATGGCCGCCACCATTTGCGTTCCTTATTTTGGGCTGTCTTAGTCTATGTAAATATTTACGGAGCACCTCCGCCCCACCATCAACATAATCCACGAAAGGTATGTGACTTTCGTACAATAGGGGGAGATCCTTGAGTTGTATGGCAGCCAACATTTGTTGTTTGATCACTGGTAATCCTGACTGTATTTCTTGCGCATAAGGAATGGGGAAGATGTGGCCCTCCTGATGTTTTCGGACGGCAATGCCCATCATTCCTCTCCATGGGCTATGCCAGCTAGGGCTGATGAACGTGCATTCCAGGAATATCTGGAGGGCCACGTGTTGCCAAGCACTGGTATGCATCCAAAGAGAAGTTCTTGATCTTGGCCCTTTTGTGTGAGTTTTTCCCATACAGGCCAGTGCAGGCTCACCTTTCCCCCTTGCCAACCAGAAGATGGAGCTGCCTGTGTGACTTCTCACAAACATGTTTTTCCCCAATTCTGCACCTTGCCTCGAGGCACTCAGAGAATCCATGAAGTTGCAGCTGTGAAGCTTGCTCTGATCATTATCAAAAACATAGTGATCTATTCTGAGTCTTGCCAAAGCTCAAGAGATGTTTTGCTTCCTGTTTCCCTTGGAGAACAATGATGTAAACATCAGAATGAAAGGAAGCTCCAGGAACACTCTTGCACCGTGCCTAAAAAGCTTGATGCATAAAATATCTCCTGTGCTCCCGAGAGCCTGGGCTCAGATTCCAGACAGGCTGAGATGTCCATGCCTGTGGTGTAGTTTAGTACACCACCTCCCACTGCTGCCTATGGCTCAGAATTGTTGTAAAGACACTGTAGCCTCGATCTCGCAAGACTTTTCTCACATCTCCAGATTAGCTGGCTGTGGAGGTGAAAGGAAACTCAGAAAGCAGAAATAGCAGGAGGGAGGCAGACCCAGAATGATCTCGTTGCTGCTGATGCTGTTGCTCCTGCTTCCTTTTGCGGCCGGTCAACTGCAGGAGACAGACTGCCTGAGGACTCAGGAGAAAGAGCAAGAGTTAGGGTCCTATTATTACCACCCAGGAGACTACCTCATCAGCGGAGTCCTGTCTTCACAGTATTTCTATTGCAACAAACCATACATTTTCTCTGAGTCCCCTTTAACCAGGGTTGTCACGTAAGTGATGCTGATGATGTACTGCTTCCAAACCCGCACTCCAGTTGTCCCCATTTATGGGAGACTGTCCATCTTTTCTGGTATCTCTGGTCATCCCTGATAAATTGCTCTCCTGACTTTTGCCACTCTGTCCCTTTTGAAGAAGAATTCAGAGCTTCATTAAAGTGAAAGCATCATTTAGTTCAGTACGCTCCTGTATGACTGGATCCATGGGGTTCCCTTGCATTGTTTCAGCCAAAAGAACCAGCAGCCTCTTTGATAGTAACTGTTGTGCTAAGACACAGGCTGGAGATGGGGAGGTTCTTTCTTGGGAGTGGTCCAAATGCAGATGTCCGCACAGAGGTTCCCTGTCTGGAATAATTACAGGGCCATAGTTCTGAGGCTGAGCATCTTTCTTCCTCATCCACCACAGTACGTGACTGTAAATCCTACTGCACTCAGAGGGATTTACTTCTGAGGAAACCACATGTGTTTGTGTGTGTGTGTGTGTTTATGTAATGGGCATTAGACCCATTCAAGGTAAAACACAAGAGATAATATCAGGACACAGGGATACAATTTCTTCAGTTTAGCCCGTAATTTGGTCTCCTGACTTTTCCCACTCTGCACTTTTTGAAGAAGAATTCAGAGCTTCATTAAAGTGAAGGCATCATTTAGTTCAGTACACTCATGTATGACTGGATGCATGGGGTTCCCTTGCATTGTTTCAGCCAAAAGAACCAGCAGCCCCTTTGCTTTTAAATGTTGTGATAAGACACAGGCTGGAGCTGGGGAGTAGTCCAAATGCAAATGTCCACATAGAGGTTCCCTGTCTGGAATAATTACAGGGCCATATTTCTTAAGGCTGAGCACCTTTCTTCCTCATCCACCACAGCACATGACTGTAAATCCTACTGCACTCTGCGGGATTTACTTCTGAAGAAACCATGTGCATTTGTGCGTGTGTGTGTAATGGGCGTTCGACCCATTCAAGTTAAAATACAAGACATAATATCAGGACACAGTGAAAGTTTCTTCAGTTTAGCTCATACTATCAGCTGAGTGATCACACGCATGATGATAAGAAAATAATTAGCCACCTCTTTGTTGACATATCTGACTTTTCCCAAGACAGTGAATGACCAATCTTTCCTCAGAATGCCCTGGGAATTAGTCAGCAGAGCATACAGCATATGGCCTCTCAAATCAGAATAAAAATTACAATAAAAGAGTCCTTGGGTCAGAGTTGCAGGGACTACTGCCTTACACAGACATGATCTGCTTTGGAATGGAGTTTCCCAAAACCTCCCCTGAAATGCTGCTGGTCAAAGATTAAGTCTTGCATGAATGGATGCATGATGGCCGTGTTTATTCTGAGGAGACATCAAAGAAGAGGGTGAAGTGCCAGAACTAGGCAGCATCACATTCACATGGGGTCACTGGGGGAACAGGTTCTGCTGGGTAGGAGTGTAGTTCCTGTCACTCAGTACCATCAAGTCTCTGAATCAAGACTTCAGAAGCCTGTGGTTGCTCCTGTGTTAGAAGAGATTCAAGCCAAACACCAGTTTAGTTCATTATGTGTTTTGTGCATAGATTCCCGATAATGGAGAAAAGGCTTCTGGGATGGTAATAAACCAGAGCCTGTGGTAACCTTTTTGGTGATCTGTTCATTTAGGTTATTAGAGATAGGAGAATTCAGAATCTGTATAATGTGTCTCCAAATTTTGTCCATCTATATCGATGTATATCAAATATACGGCTGCAGATCATCAGCACCGAGCTACGCCTCTTGTGTTATTAAGATGTAGATCTCTTTTTCTCCCCCCTCCTCCCCCTGAATCTAACATGGCTTAAGACTATTAACATCCTTCATGCGATTAAGGACTGGTTAATATTCCAGACAGGCTGAGTGGCTGGTGTGGAAATTCTTTTTTAATTGAATGCCGGATTAAAATGGAGTAAAAACCTTGAAATGCCTTATCGTTTTCTGAGGCATAGTATATTCTACACCTTCTTCCTTCCTAATAGGGGTGGACAAAAGTCACTTACCTGTCCTCGAAGTTCAGTCTGGGGGGGGAGGTTTCCCGCCTCGCCCGGCCGAAATTCAGGCCGGGAAGGAGGCGCCTCGCCTCGCCCGGCCGTGAACTCAAAAGTTTTTTTTTTTTTTTAAATGCCCCCGTGATAGGCTATGTGACGATTAACGTAGCCTATCACGGCTAGATCTGCAAAGTCAGCCATGATAGGCTACGTTAATCGTCACGTAGCCTATCACGGGTGACTTTAAAATAAAACAAAACAAAAGTGCGAACGCAAATGGCGGTCCCCATAGGGAGCTGCCATTCGCGTTCCTTATTTGGTCGTTGTAGTCTACATAAATCTTTACATAGACTACGGCGAAAATGAGGGCAATGCTATTGCGTACGGGCTTTTTTTTTCCCCCCCAAAGTCAGCCGTGATAGGCTACGTAAAGATTTATGTAGCCTATCACGGCTGACAGCAGGGACGCAAACGGTGGTGGCTCTGGCCACTGCCATTTGCGTCCCGGCAGGAGACGAGGTTCGCGGCCGGAGGGATGGGGCACCTCCCCCCAGCCAGAATTTCGGCCGGAGGGATGGGGCGCCTCCCCCCCCCCCAACGTGAAGCAAGCTGTGGGATCAGGTAAGGGACTTTCGGCCATCCCTACTTGAAACACTGAGAACTATAAAGGCAGGAAGAAGCAGACCTGCAGGCCCGTGCATGCACATGCTCAGGCACATGCTTGCACACAGAAGATCTGAAATTAGCATTTCTTCAAAGCATTTACTTCCATTTAAATACGCCAGCCTGCTTTACCAACATTTGATTGGTCAGTATATACTCACTACATGTCCCTCCAGACATTTTTGTTTTTAGTGATATCCTTGGCAAATTCGGGAACTTTTTTTTAAAAAATGGCTCTGGCCGTTTTGATTTCCCTCTCAGAAAACAGAAAACATGGCATGATGCAGAAAACAAAATGAAAACAAAGCCTACAAGGGCTGCAGGTGACTTCCATACATGTTAAAAAGAGGTGTGTGTTTTTTTTTTAAAAAAAGTATTCCACCATCCCCAAAACCTGAGGAATAGGAAATCATCAATGTTTTAGCCTTAAAAAAATGCCCCCCCAACTCTGATCCAAACAAGGTCGCTGCTCGCTGGTACATATTGCCCAAGTGATTTGGACAGAGAGAGGGGATTGTCTGCTTTTTCTCTTATACTGCTGTTTCTCTCCCCATAGTTCACGAATAGATCTGGAAATTTGATGGTATGTAAACGCAACACTTCTTCTGGCACCAGTAAATTTCAAAAAATTGTTTTTAGTGATAATCCTTAACAAAAGGCACGTGTTTGTGTGTGTGTATGTGTGTGTGTGTGTGTGTGTGTTAGAGAGAGAGAGAGAGAGAGAGAGAGATTATCTGTCTAAATATAGACAGACAGAAAGCTAGATCTTTGATCCCTGAAATCTGCCAGCGCCTTGCAGCACAGGTACATTTGCCGCTTCCTATGAACATCCAAAGCATTATGTGATGATCGGCTCTTATGAGATTTAAATTGCATGACAAAGAATTTGGGGGTATAAAAGAAGGAAACTGAGATTGGTTTTCGTTCAATGGAGAACGACAGCATGAGGCCTTGAATTTTGTTCTTATTTACTGTTTTGCAGTTTCCACGATACAAGGTACTGGCACATCCTGTCCTTCATGTTTGCCATTCAGGAGATCAACCGGAACCCTAGGCTCTTACCCAACATTACCCTGGGCTACAACATCTACAAGTCCTTCTTTGACGGAAGAGCCACCTCCTACGCCATGCTGCAGCTCCTTGCTGGGGGTGAAAGCAACATGCCACACTACAGCTGCGGGAGGAAGAATGACCCACTGGCCATCCTTGAAGGGGCTGAATCGGACCTCTCCCTCCACATTTCCTCCATGTCGAGCATCTACAAAACCCCACAGGTGTGAATGGGGAGCGGACAGAAGGCCAGGTGCAGAGAAAGGGGAGCTGAGCCTTGGTTGGGCTCAGCTCTCGCTCTTCAGTCCCTGTGCCTCATGGGCATAATGGTTCTCTGGAGTGTGTGGAGGTGAGTCATGGCAGCGGTGGAGCTCTGGGATGAGACACCAGGCATCCCTGGGTGCAGAGGGAATCCCCTTGTTTGTGCTGTTTCTGCCCTGCATTGGATCGGTGGTTGCCTCTGACTTCAGTGGAGGTCTGAGTGCCCGTCTATCTGTATAGGATGGCACCTTTAATCATGTCTTGAAAGGCTCTCCGATGCAGATGTTGCAAAAAACAGTAGTGGCTGACAGGAACGAGAACCCTCCCCAGCAGGTTTTGCAGCCCCCACATTACTACAGCCATGATTCTGCCCCAGAAGGTATGATGTCACCCATCTCTCTGTTGGAGGCACAGCCCTGTAGCGCATTTATTATTTCTTTATTTATTTCTGTATTCATTTCTGTATTTATTCATTTACTTCCATATTTCACTACACATCTAAACAGATTCGAGAGTAGTGAACAATAAAAGATACAAGATATGGTAAAAGAATAAAACTCCATGTTAAAAATTATTTTTTAAAGAAGAGAAAGAGAGTGGGAGAAAGAAAAATAATTACAATACAACTGGATTGTATTGATGCTGTGGCAAGTATCCTGGTCGCAAGTTCTTTAGCTCTTTGTACACTAGTAAATAACCCCTTAAATCTGACCTGGTATCAAATAGGCAGGGACCGCGGTGGCTTAGTGGTTAAGATGCTGAACTGCAGACTGGAAGGTAGGCAGGACAGCAGTTCAAGTAGGGGTGGACGAAAGTCACTTACCTGTCCTCGAAGGACGTTCGTGGTGGGGGGGAGGCGCTTCGCTGGTCCCCCCGCAAAGTTCAGGCTGTGGGGGAGGCTTCCCGCCTCGGCCCGGCCGAAATTCAGGCCCGGGGTGAGGCTTCCCACCTCGCCCCAGCCGAAATTCATGCCGGGGAGGACGCTTCCTGCCTCGTCCGGCCGCGAAAGTTTTTTTTTTAAAAAAAACGCCCCCTGATAGGCTACGTGACGATTTACGTAGCCTATCACGGCTAGATCTGCAAAGTCAGCAGTGATAGGCTACGTCAATCGTCACGTAGCCTATCACGGGTGACTTTAAAAAAAAAAAAAAGCGCGTAGGCTAATGGCGGCCCCCATAGGGAGCCGCCATTCGCGTTCCTCATTTAGTCGCTGTAGTCTACATAAATGTTTACGTAGACTACGGCGACCAAATAAGGAACGGGAATGGCGGCTCCCTATGCGGGCCGCCATTATCCGTACACACTTTTTCTTTTTTTTTTTAAAGTCACCCGTGATAGGCTACGTGACGATTGAGGTAGCCTATCACGGCTGACTTTGCAAATCTAGCCATGATAGGCTACGTGAATCGTCATGTAGCCTATCAGGGGGTGTGTTTTTTTTCCTTTCATTGCTATGTCGGCGGCGGCAGCCGGTCGAAAGACCAGCTGCCACTCCCGCCCCGCTCGAACACCCGCCGAACCGCTGGCCGGACCCGCCGCCGGGAGGGACATTCGGCGAAGGTAAGTCACGTCCCAGGGGGGGTGCAGGGTGCAGGGGTGTGTGGAGGATTTCTCCCCGAAACTTGTTCGGGGGGCCGAACACATTGGCGCTCGGCCCCCCCATGTTTCGGGGAGAAATTCTCCGCCAACCCTAAGTTCGAGACCAAAGTGCTGCGTGATGGAGTGAGCTCCCAACGTCAGTCCCAGCTCCTGCCAACCTAGCAGTTCGAAAGCAAGAAATTGCAAGTAGATAAATAGGTTTCGCCTCGGCGGGAAAGGTAACAGCGTTCCATGCACCTCGGTGTTCAGTCATGCCGGCCACATGACCACGGAAGCGTCTTTGGACAGCGCTGGCTCTTCGGGTTAGAAACAGGGATGAGCACCGCACCCTAGAGTCAGACACGACTGGTTGGGGACACCTTTACCTTTACCGTTTTATCAAATAGGCAGGTAGTGCAGTTCCCACAGCAAAGGTAGCATGCTGAAGAGAGTCATCTCCCGACAACAGCCAAGCTCCTGAATTCTGTACAATCGCCAGCTTTCAGAGCAGCCTTGAGGGCAGCCCCACATAGAGTGCATGGCAGTAATCCAGTCTTCAGGTTATTAGCACCTGTACCATGGTGAACAAGCTACCCCATCCACGACAGGCCGTAGCTGGCGAACCAGCTGAAGTTGGCAAAAGCCACTCCAAGCTGCATGGGCCATGTGGGCCTGCAGGGACGATGGATGTAGGACTCCCCCCAGATTACAAACCTGATCTTTGAAGGGGAGTGCAGCCCCATCCAGAAGAGGCAACGGCCCTATCTCCTGGATTTGGGAACCAGTGACACACGGGGCTTCCGTCCTCTTCCAAATCCCCTCATGACTACTCCCAGTGAATTCATACAGATGTTGAGCAGTATTGGGGACAAGATGGTGCCCTGTGGAACCCTGTAACTCAACTGCCAAGGGGTCAAGAAATGGACACCCAACATTACTCCCTCAAATCAGCACCATAGTTTGAGTGAAACCATTGTAAGCCACTTCTTCCGCTGCCCTTCCCACAGCATCGATCCAGCAGAAACCATGGTCCATGGTATCCAAACCTATGAGAGATGGAGCAGAAATGGCAGAGTGGCATTCCCCCTGTCCCTCACTTGAGAT
The DNA here is from genome assembly GCA_026122225.1 of Heloderma charlesbogerti. Classification (NCBI taxonomy): domain Eukaryota; kingdom Metazoa; phylum Chordata; class Lepidosauria; order Squamata; family Helodermatidae; genus Heloderma; species Heloderma charlesbogerti. Next base: position 90,771 of record JANEZZ010003033.1, on the reverse strand, counting down.
AGATCATCCAGCAGAGCAACCAAGGCTGATTTGGTCCTGTAACCAGGTCAACACCCAAAGTGGGTTTCTTTGGTTCTCATGTGGCCCCTTGATTGCTTTAATTCTTGAATAAGGCTCCTGTGTGCTCCCCAAACAGAATCTAGAACATAGTTGGGGGCGAGGGTAAATCTACCCTTTTCAGTTCCCTCATGCAAGGCAGCGAGCAGGTCTAACGTTCCTTGATTGGTTCCGGAAGTGTATCACTCTACAGTGTTTAGAGTGCGTGTACAGGACCCCAGTGTTCCTCTTGGGCTGCACCACAAATGGAGCTTGAGATATTTTTGCACTCCCCGTCCACATAGTCTGCCTCATACTGACAGGCATTGATTTAGATACTATTTATTTATTTATTTATTTATTTATTGCATTTATTGCATTTATACCCTGCCCTTTTTCCACTTTAAGGAACCCAATGCAGGGCACATAATAGTCCTTCCATTTTAGCCAAAAATATTTCATTTTCATCCAGAAAACAAACTGATGTTAAACTACAGTCTCTTACTTTACTTTGCTCCCTAGATCAGTTACAGCATTGCTACTCCTGTTTCTAATGACAAAAATCAGTTCCCTTTCGTCTACAGCATGGCCCTGAAGGAAGAAACCCAGTACCCAGGGATCATCCAGCTGCTCCTGTTTTTCGGATGGATGTGGGTCGGTCTCTTTGCTCCAGACACTGAGAATGGGGAGAGGTTCCTGGGTGCCTTCACACCCCTGATCATCAGCAGTGGAATTTGTGTCGCTTTCTCCAAAAGACTACGATGACGTTTCTTAAATTATATATTGCAGATCGACCTTTCTTTCTTGGGGAAAGAAGTGAAGGTAATTGTTTACTATGCGGACTCCCACTATGGCTGTTTTCCGTTGATTTTGCTACAAAGAACACTCGAAAAGAAACCAGCTGGGGCAAAACTCTGGATCACACCAGCTTTTCAGGACATTAACTTCAACTTGTCACTTGCACCTTCTGACTTCCATTCCCTCCACGGTTCTTTGTCTTTCATAATGAAGACTAAAATAATGACAAAATATGAGTACTATGAGCCATTGTCCTCTTCTCTGGAACTGTTTTGGGATGAAACTTTTATGTGTTTCGGTTCAATGCATGTTTTGTCCATGAAAATTTGGACAGGTTGCAGAGAGAAAGAGAATCAGGCAATGCTGCCCCAGAAGCAGATTGAAAGAGCCCTGTCTCAGGACAGCTGCATAACATATAGCAGCATCCAAGCTGTGGCCCATGCCTTACATGCTGCGTATTCATCCCGACCCAAGCGGATGGTGATGGTGGGTGATTGAGAAAGGAGGGAACATCAAAGCCTGCAGCCCTGGCAGGTATTCCCTTTTCCTTGGGCAACACCTCCATAAAGACGCATGATAAGATGACCAAAAGTGGGTTAGCGCAGATATTTGTTCCCTCTGCATGGCAGTGCAGGCAGGCAGTAGACCCTGTTTTCTGCCACCGTTACATGCTCAAGTAGCTTCCCTCCTCCAAAAATCCCTAACAAATGAATCCCCAGGCCCATTGAGAACCAGTTGTTGTTGTTTTCTGAAGCACCATCAGGATACAGTCTCCTGACTTTGCAGTCAACTTAATGCTTTTGTTGTAGAAGACCCTTTGGGATCCATTTCTCTGATCACGGTCTTATGAAGTGCCCAGGGAGTTTGCAGCAATGTGCCCCCTCTTACATGTCCTCCGAATATCAGCTAGCTGTGGGGGATGGGGTATGACCAGGTGGGTGCAGCCTGTGGTAAATTGGGATGTCACAAGCACCCACCTTCATCTGAGAGGCCAGCAGATTCCCCCCACCCAGCCCCTTTGACTCCGCTCGCTGAGCCATGTGGCGCTGACAGCAGGGGAGTACGAAACCCCGCTTACCTGGCTCCGCTGGGTTCAACAGGTGGGGGAGGCAATCTGTTTCTCCCCACGGAATCCTCGATGGGGGCAAGGTGATCCATTCCTTCCCCCGGAATCCTGCCCGGTTGGCTCCGCTCTGCGGCCAGGCTGCGAAGCCACCAGCCAGGCCAACCCACAGTGGGGCCTCCAGCCCTGCCAGGCTGGTGCGCATGCAAATGGCGTCCTACGTAGGGCATGTCATTTGCATTCCTACACAAGCCCGTGATAGGCTACATAAATATTTCTGTAGCCTATCACAGCTAAAGCAGGGGCGCAAATGGCGTAGAGGATGCTATTTGCATCCCTGCTTTAGCCATGATAGGTTACATCAATATTTCCATATCCTATGACGGCTAAACCCGGAACGCAAATGGTGTAGGGGAAGACATTCGCATCCCTGCTTTAGCCGTGATAGGCTATGTAAATATATACATTCCCTATCATGGGCTGACATAGGGATGCAAATGGCAGCTGCCACGACAGCCGCCATTTGCGTCCGCAGCAGCCCAGCAGCCATCGGAGCCATCGCCGGAGCAGCAGCCAGGTAGGCTCTGTTTCAGGGGCTTTCGTGGGGTGGAGGGGTGGGGGGCTCCGTTCCACCATGGATTCTAGGGGGCCGAATTCACTGGAATTTGCCCCCCCTGGGATCCATGGTGGAATTCTCTATCATCCCTAGCTGACAGAGCTGGGCACTGAGCAGCTGGGAACAGCCCCGAATTCTCACCACATGCACCCCAACCATTCTCACTCTCTCCTCCTTGCAAGCGGGAGATGGCATGTGTGGCTGGGGTATATACAGCACTGAGGCCTCATCTTGCCCTGTTGGCTGTCAAGGAAGCCCTTACCAGCTGGCATTGTCTGGATGAGGCCTCAGCACACCACCCTCTCTAGCCATCTTCTCCTTGCAAAGAGACGATGGTAATTAGGGATGTACTAAATTCACTTACCTGTTTGCGGATTATGCTGTTGCTGGGGGGGAGGCACTCCGTCCCTCCCCCCAAAATTCTGGCCGGGGGGGGAGGCGCTCCATCCCTCCCCTCCCCCGAATGCTGGCCAGCCGGCTCTGCTCCACGTTCCCCTTATTTTTGTGATAGTCTACATAAATGTTTACGTAGACTAAGATGAGCCAAAATAAGGAACACAAATGGCGGCGCCCATGGGCGCCGCCATTTGCGTAAGCGAGTGTTGTTTTTTTCATCAGCCGTGATAGGCTATGTAAACATTTACATAACCTATCACAGTGTTTTGTAAAATTTAGCTGTGATAGGCTACGTAAATGTTTACATAGCCTATCATGTTTTTGTTGTTTTTTTAACTTGGAAATGGTGGCAGTGGCGGCAGCCGGTCAGAAGACTGGCCTCCGCAGCTGCCGCCGCCGCACCGCCGCCGGAGTCGCCATTGCCAGGGAGATCCGCCCCAGGTAAGTCCCATCCCAGGGGGAGGCAGGGGGCTGTTCCGCCATTGATTTCAGGGGGCCGAATGCGCTGGCATTCGGCCTTCCGTGATCCGTGGCGGAACTTTCGTTCAACCCTAGGATGGTTTGCTTGCTGGGCCCATGTGTGCTGAGGACTCCAGCAGTTAACCCCTGTGGAGGAGGGTGGGGCAGCTCACTTGGATGACCTTGCGAGGCAAGCTGGGAGGCTGGGTGGGGGGCCTTTGGACCTCCCCCCATGCCTTGGACAGAGGTGAGTCCATCCATCCCTAGTGGAGAATGCATCCCAATGTGAGGGGGTAGTGCCTGCTGTTCCTAAGGGAGCAGTAGTGTGACCATTTATTTTGAAACATTTTCTGGACTCTCTGGTTTTGGATAAGGCTGTGCACATCTTCGGACTGAATCCCGAATAACTAAGGAAAGTGGGCTGCTTTGGAGGTGCCTTGTTGTGATCTGAAGTGGATCAGAACAGCGCCAAAGCACCCCGAAGGAAGCAGCTCGTCGCCAAGGGTCCTCAGTTCCACTTGGATCTTCAGAGGCATTCTGATGCCTTCTGAAGCACAGACAGCCCATCCCCAAAAGGTTGCAACTTGCAAAAGATATGGGAGGGGGAGAGGAGGGGGAGGCGGGAGGGGGAAATGGTGAGCCTTGGTGAATGGCATCTCCAATTGCCAAATAAGGGCAGAGTTTAACCCAGCAGTCTCCAAACAGTGACAGTGGTGGAGGAGGGGGGCGGAATTGGGGTGGACTCATTGGAGAGTTCAGTCTGCTTTCATTTCAGTGTGTGTGTGTGTGTGAGAGAGAGAGAGAGAGAGAGAGAGAGGGAGGGAGAGAGAGAGAGAGAGCGAGCACTGATTAGTTGGTGGTTTTGGTTTACGGCGTGTTGTGCGTACATGGTGTGCATGCTTGTACTTTCTTCTTCCTTCCAAATCCAACTTTTCTTTTCTTTCTTTCTTTCTTTCTTTCTTTCTTTCTTTCTTTCATTTGTAGATCCTTTATTTGACAAATCCAACACTTGAAAAGTACGGAGTTTGAGTTTCCCTCTTTCTGTTCCTAGTTCTTTGTCTCTCTCCTCCCCCTTCTCTAATACGTTTTACACTTCATTCTTGTCTTGACTGTTTTTTTCAAAAAGGAGAAATACAATAAAAACTACTTTCCTTTTCCTTCCCTTGATTCTTTCTTTCTCTCCCATGACACCCTTCTCAATTTCTTTGCCCTTACTTTCATTCTGTCTAGATTTTTCACACACACACACACACACACTACTCTCCTGTCCTTTTTCTTGGCTCTTCCCCACCTGCCCCCCTCCTCCTTTCCCATATTCCTTCCTTTCCCATTTTTGATCACATTTCCCTTAAACAACAACAAGAACAGTTAAAAACCATGTTGTCTCCTGTTGTCCTCCTGCCTTGCTTGTAGGGAGTCCAGCATTTGCTTCTCTTTTGATACTCTCTCTCCCTCTCTCCTTGTGTGTTCGTTTTTGTGTTTGTGTTTGTGTTGTGCTCAAGCAAGCAGTGTGTGTCAAAGTACGACACAGTCCACATTTCAAAAAACAGTAGGCAAAGCACTACACACATTAACATCTATCATTTGAATAACTCAGAACCAGCCTGTGTTGCAAAGCAAGCAAGCCCAATATGAGGCATCTTCAGGGTCTTGTTGGAAGGGGCAGAGCAGAGGTGGATGAGGTGGGGATGGGATTCACAGCCCTGGTCGGCAGTCAGGCTCTCCCCCGGTCCAGACAGTGAGTGCTGGTGTAGTGGGGCAGCTGAATGTGGAGGCAAGTTGCAGTGCTCAGAGGTCACTGACAGAGGAGGCACTTCACAGTAGGGATGGAGGAAAGTCCATTACCTGATCCCGAAGCTTCCTTTGCGGTAGAGGGGAGGTGCTCCGTCCCTCCCCCTGAAATTCTGGCTGGGGTGGAGGCGCCCTGTCCCTCCGGCTGCAGAACCTCCTCTCCTGCCGGGACATTAATGGCGGTGGCCATAGCCGCCGTTTGCGTCCCTGCAGTCAGCCATGATAGGCTACGTAAATGTTTACGTAGCCTATCACGGCTGACTGTAAAAAAAAAAAAAAGCGCGTACGCAAATGGGGGCGCCCATGTGAGCCGCCATTTGCGTACCTTATTTGGGCACATGTAGTCTACGTAAACATTTACGTAGACTACGGTGAAAATAAGGGGAACGCTATCACGGAATCATGTGCTCAAGTAACAGGTAGTCAGATTCCAGGTGAACATCAGGAGAAACTTCCTGACAGTTAGAGCAATATGACAATGGAATCAATGACCTAGGGAGGTGGTGGGCTCTCCCACACTGGAGGCATTCAGGATGAGGCTGGACAGCTACCTGTCAGGGATTCTTTGACTTGGATTCCTGCATTGAGCAGGGGGTTGGACGCAGTGCTCTTTAGCCCCATTCCATTCCTACTATTCTATGATTCAAAGATTCTACCGTCAACGCTCGTAACCTTCTCGGCCTTCTAAACTGGTGTTGGAGGCACTGAACTCCAGTTCTCCTGCTACCTGAAAGGGTGGTTTCAGAAATTAATATTTGGTGATCATTCTTTGATCTCCGGAGCTGTGGCATCCCAGACGGTATATGACCTTTTCCATCAATGTTGTTTTCATTTTGGTAACCATCCACTCTCCATTGTTATCTGGCTATCCTCTGGATGTGTTTTATGAGCATCCCATCTTCTGTGGCACGAAAGGGCTTCTGGCATTCACTCCTGGTGGCCTCTCCAGGGTCCAAAATAGCACTTGGCCATAGAGAAAGCCCATGGCAGATAGAGTATTGCCAGAGTGGAAGAGACTCTATCCAGCAGACCCTATGGTCACGGTCTGGAAGTCCTCTAGAGACTGTTGAAACCCTGAGGAGCCCACCAGATGACAAGATAAGTCACCTCAGGCCCCTTAACAATTTGCAGAGAGGTGGTTAGTTGGGGTGGCTTACTAAGCATGAGGAATGCGGATTTCTCCCCCACGTGACACGCTAAGCCACCAAGGTGAGCAGAGATTCCTCAACCATTACAGCTTAGCATGATGTCTGAACATGCCTGGTATCTTCATTATGAGTAGGAATGGGAAGGATTTGTTTTAAAATCTCTGCAGATGATCAGGCATCTTTACTTCTGCCCTCTGTTCATAGATGGGATGCACTTTTGTGTATGAGGATTTTGGTCATTTGCAAAGGTGCACTTTTTACTAACCTGCACTTGCACCTTCCGCACCCGCTTAAAACAACAACAAAAAAGTCCTGCAAGTTTCACTAATCTGTGCAACTTGGGAGAAGCCATCTCTTAAATATGACGACTTTTGAATTGATTGCGGATTATTCTGACAACTCTAGTTGTGACTGTGAACAGCCAAAGAATGGTATTGTGAACCCAGATCGGATGTGCACTGAACATGGAAGTTCACAGCTCAAAGTGATGAGGCCTAAGATATGGACTACATTTGCATGATTTCTAAATCGGGGCTGTTCTTTCTGTCATTCTAGCTTCACACTTCCTTACGAGACATCCAGTTTTCTAATGCTTCCATGGGTGGACTGTATCTGGATAAGACTTTGGAACTGGCAGCTGACTTTGAAATCATAAATTGGGTGATGTTTCCCAATGAGTCTCGTGGTAGAGTGACTATTGGGAGTGTGGAGAGGCAGGCATCTCCAGACATGAAACTCACCATTAAGCAGGAAGCTATTGCCTGGCCTGGCCATTTTAATGAGGTAGGGGAAAGGATTTGTGTCCTGTTATTGGGTTGTGACATCTCTTAAGCTCTAAGAATATCCACCCTGTCTTGTGTGTCCCACTCCCAACCCCAGCTTCTAAACATTTATTTATTTATTTATTTCATATTTTTTTTCTATAATGCTTAATAGCCGAAGCACTCTGGGTGGTTCACAAGACCAAATAGCCTGCAATAAAAGAATTTTAAATATATAGAACTTCCAAACCACAATATAACAATACAACCACAATAAAACCTAGCAGCAGTGTAGGAATTTAAAATACAGGTTTAAAACAGCAAAGCTAAAAGTCTAGAAAGCTAAAATGCTAAAATGCCTGGGAAAATAAAAAGGTCTTCACCTGGCACTGGAAGGAATACAATGTAGGTGCCAGGCGAACCTCACTAGGGAGCTCATTCCACAGCCGGGGTGCCACAGCAGAAAAAGCCCTCCTCCTAGTAGTCACCCGCCTCACTTCCTTTGGCAGGGGCCCACGGAGAAGGACTGCTCAGGATGACCTTAAGGTCCATGGATGGGTGTTTCTATGCTGTATTGATCTGGGGTCCTGATCCTGTCAGTTCCAGTCACCAAGTCTTTTGGTTATCAAGCTGAAATATGCCAATTGTGCAAAAGATGGCAGTTTCTGGATAGAAAATGGATGTAGAATAAATATGTACAAAGAAGATCCACACCTCCCTTCAGGTGACAAAGCAGTTTGCACCGTGAATCTCTATTAGGGTCCCAGGAGCACAATTTTCTCTAGGCTGGCTACTTGCCTATTTCTCCTTAGAGCACGACCAAAGGAGCCAGCAAGCGGGATCTAACAAGCTTCCCTGTTACATGCCTCCTTCTACCCATGAGCAATGCCTCTCTCCTCCTCTCTCACACCAACTGGCTGACACACTCACAAGAGTAGGGTGGCTTCTCCCTTACCCAACTGGTGCTCAGAACATTTGGCCTTGGAATGTAATTGACCTGGGGACGGGGTTGGGAAAGTTGCCCAACCCTACTGTGATACTCAGGACAACTCACCCTCAGCTCGGTGGAGTTCAGATTTTCTGCTCACAAACCAGCTCACTACGTATGCCAGTGCTGCAACACTGAATTGAATTCCTGAAGGGCGTTCGCAAGGACAACAGGGCTCTGGGCTGGGCTTCCTGGTCTGCACCACTCAAGACTGCACAGCCGCAAGGCCCCAGTGCAGTTGTGTTCAGGGTACAAGGCTCAGTTTAGCCTCCGATGAGCACTTTGCAGTCAGATGAGCCTCCAAGCTATGGCCATCCTTGACAGTGAGGCGGCCACATTCGTCTCCTGGATCGAGCAGAGAACAGCACACTGGGCTGCACCTTGCTGGAGTCACTCACTACCTGATACCCAATGTTTTCCCATGTGCTACTGAGTACCGACAGGTGGGTGAAATCCTCAAGCATGAGGACACTGCTGCACTTGCTGCTGGGCGTGAACCAACGGATGTACCTCTGTGCTTCCATCACGACCGCAGAATGATGAACACTGTGGCTCACTCTAGATTAGGGATGTCAGAGAATTCCACCATGGACTCGAGTGAGGCCAGATTCTTTAGAATCTGGCACCCCGGAATCCGTGGTGGAATGGCCTCCCACTCCCTGCCATCATGCGGAATCCCCCTGGGACAGAGCTTACCTGAGGTGAATGCAGCGGTGGCAGCTCCTGCTGGTCTACCGGCTGGCCGCTGCTGGGCTGCTGCGGCCGCCAGTGACGTAGCAGCAGCCATTTGCATGGCTGCCTTTACCGTGATAGGCTACGTATATCTTTACATAGCCTATCACAGGCTACCGTAGGGATGCAAATGGTGTCCCCTATGCAGGACGCCAGTCGTGTCTGCACCAGCCCAGCAGTAGCTGGAGGCCCGGCTGAGGATCACCTGGCCGGCGCATCCAGGGACTGGCCACAGAGCGGAGCTGGCCGGGCAGGACTCCGGCGGGGAAGACCGGATCGCCACCCCCCGGCGAGGATTCCAGGGGAAGGACCGGATTGCCTCCCCCCAGCGAGGATTCCAGGGGGAGGAGTGGATCGCCTCACCCCTCCAGCGGATGCCCCGACCAAAACCAAGTAAGGGATTCGTACATCCCTACTCTAGATGCATTATGTTCCCCAAGTCTCTGAAATTGCTCCTGTGATGTTAGCTTGGACGGCTTTCCTCTGTTGTCTGCCTACACCTCTCTCCTGCCATGGAAGACTCTATCTTATCATGAGTTGCGTCCGCTCATTGGTAACCCTTAAGAATCAAGTGATTGATGGACCAAGGACTGTACAGTGGCTTTCCTGGAGTGGACACCAAGAACACTGTATTTAAGGAAGTTTTGAAAAGATCAAAAATGTAACACCCGGGATGTTTCAAATAATAGAGTTAGTTACCTTAAACCTATCTTTACATTTCATTATTCTCTGCAGACTGTGTTTGTAACTAACAAGTTTGTTGAATATAATTTACTTCTTCCCAAACAAGATGATGCACAGTTCTGATGAGGTCACTGGAAGTACTAATATAGGGATGGCAGAGAATTCCCCCACGGATCTCAGTGAGGCCGAATGCCAGTGCATTCGGCCCCCCGAACTCTGCGGTGGAATGGCCTGCCCCCCCTGCCACCCCGCTGATCCCCCCCCCCGGGATGAGGCTTACCTGGGGCGGATCTACCGGGTGGCGGTGCTGCGGCGGCAGCTTCGGCGGCGGCAGCTGTGGCGGCTGGTCTTCCAAATGGCTTCTGCCGCCGCCATTTCCTGTCTTGTTAAAAAAAAATGACATGATAGGCTACCTAAAGATTTAAGTTGCCTATCATGGCTGGGTGGGTTTAAAAACAAAACAAAACCATAGGGATGGGGGAGAATTTCTCCCCGAAACTTCGGGGGGCTGAGCGCCAACGTGTTCGGCCCCCCGAACAAGTTTCGGGGAGAAATCCTCCGCACCCCCCCCGCACCCCGCACCCCCCCCGGGATGGGACTTACCTTCACCGAATGTCCCTCCCGGTGGCTGGTCCGGCTGGCGGTTCGGCAGGTGTTCGAGCGAGGCGGGAGCGGCAGCCGGTCTTTCGACCGGCTGCCGCTGCTGCCATTGCAATGAAAGAAAAAAACAAACAAACGCCCCCTGATAGGCTACGTGACGATTCACGTAGCCTATCACGGCTAGATTTGCAAAGTTAGCCGTGATAGGCTACGTCAATCAGCCGTGATAGGCTACGTCAATCATTTGCATCATTAAAAAAAAAAAAAAATTGTGTACGGATAATGGCGGCCCCCATAGGGAGCCGCCATTCCCCTTCCTTATTTGGTCGCTGTAGTCTACGTAAAGATTTACGTAGACTACGGCGAAAATAAGGGCAACGCTATTTGCGTTGCCCTTATTTTCGCTGTAGTCTATGTAAATCTTTACGTAGACTACAGCGACTAAATAAGGAACGCGAATGGCGGCTCCCTATGGGGGCCGCCATTAGTGTACGCGCTTTTTTTTTTTTAAAGTCACCCGTGATAGGCTACGTGATGATTGACATAGCCTACCATGGCTGACTTTGCAGATCTAACCGTGATAAGCTACGTGAATCGTCACGTAGCCTATCAGGGGGCGTTTTGTTTTTTGTTTTTTTAACTTTCGCGTTCGCGGCCGGGCGAGGCGAGGCGCCTCCTCCCCGGACTGAATTTCGGCTGGGACGAGGTGGGAAGCCTCCCCCCCCCGGCCTGATCTTCGCAGGGGGACCAGCGAAGCACCTCACCCCCACCGCGAACGTCCTTCGAGGACAGGTAAGTGACTTTCGTCCACCCCTACAAAACCGTGTACACAAATGGTGGCGGCTATGGCCGCCACCATTTGCGTTCCTTATTTTGGGCTGTCTTAGTCTATGTAAATATTTACGGAGCACCTCCGCCCCACCATCAACATAATCCACGAAAGGTATGTGACTTTCGTACAATAGGGGGAGATCCTTGAGTTGTATGGCAGCCAACATTTGTTGTTTGATCACTGGTAATCCTGACTGTATTTCTTGCGCATAAGGAATGGGGAAGATGTGGCCCTCCTGATGTTTTCGGACGGCAATGCCCATCATTCCTCTCCATGGGCTATGCCAGCTAGGGCTGATGAACGTGCATTCCAGGAATATCTGGAGGGCCACGTGTTGCCAAGCACTGGTATGCATCCAAAGAGAAGTTCTTGATCTTGGCCCTTTTGTGTGAGTTTTTCCCATACAGGCCAGTGCAGGCTCACCTTTCCCCCTTGCCAACCAGAAGATGGAGCTGCCTGTGTGACTTCTCACAAACATGTTTTTCCCCAATTCTGCACCTTGCCTCGAGGCACTCAGAGAATCCATGAAGTTGCAGCTGTGAAGCTTGCTCTGATCATTATCAAAAACATAGTGATCTATTCTGAGTCTTGCCAAAGCTCAAGAGATGTTTTGCTTCCTGTTTCCCTTGGAGAACAATGATGTAAACATCAGAATGAAAGGAAGCTCCAGGAACACTCTTGCACCGTGCCTAAAAAGCTTGATGCATAAAATATCTCCTGTGCTCCCGAGAGCCTGGGCTCAGATTCCAGACAGGCTGAGATGTCCATGCCTGTGGTGTAGTTTAGTACACCACCTCCCACTGCTGCCTATGGCTCAGAATTGTTGTAAAGACACTGTAGCCTCGATCTCGCAAGACTTTTCTCACATCTCCAGATTAGCTGGCTGTGGAGGTGAAAGGAAACTCAGAAAGCAGAAATAGCAGGAGGGAGGCAGACCCAGAATGATCTCGTTGCTGCTGATGCTGTTGCTCCTGCTTCCTTTTGCGGCCGGTCAACTGCAGGAGACAGACTGCCTGAGGACTCAGGAGAAAGAGCAAGAGTTAGGGTCCTATTATTACCACCCAGGAGACTACCTCATCAGCGGAGTCCTGTCTTCACAGTATTTCTATTGCAACAAACCATACATTTTCTCTGAGTCCCCTTTAACCAGGGTTGTCACGTAAGTGATGCTGATGATGTACTGCTTCCAAACCCGCACTCCAGTTGTCCCCATTTATGGGAGACTGTCCATCTTTTCTGGTATCTCTGGTCATCCCTGATAAATTGCTCTCCTGACTTTTGCCACTCTGTCCCTTTTGAAGAAGAATTCAGAGCTTCATTAAAGTGAAAGCATCATTTAGTTCAGTACGCTCCTGTATGACTGGATCCATGGGGTTCCCTTGCATTGTTTCAGCCAAAAGAACCAGCAGCCTCTTTGATAGTAACTGTTGTGCTAAGACACAGGCTGGAGATGGGGAGGTTCTTTCTTGGGAGTGGTCCAAATGCAGATGTCCGCACAGAGGTTCCCTGTCTGGAATAATTACAGGGCCATAGTTCTGAGGCTGAGCATCTTTCTTCCTCATCCACCACAGTACGTGACTGTAAATCCTACTGCACTCAGAGGGATTTACTTCTGAGGAAACCACATGTGTTTGTGTGTGTGTGTGTGTTTATGTAATGGGCATTAGACCCATTCAAGGTAAAACACAAGAGATAATATCAGGACACAGGGATACAATTTCTTCAGTTTAGCCCGTAATTTGGTCTCCTGACTTTTCCCACTCTGCACTTTTTGAAGAAGAATTCAGAGCTTCATTAAAGTGAAGGCATCATTTAGTTCAGTACACTCATGTATGACTGGATGCATGGGGTTCCCTTGCATTGTTTCAGCCAAAAGAACCAGCAGCCCCTTTGCTTTTAAATGTTGTGATAAGACACAGGCTGGAGCTGGGGAGTAGTCCAAATGCAAATGTCCACATAGAGGTTCCCTGTCTGGAATAATTACAGGGCCATATTTCTTAAGGCTGAGCACCTTTCTTCCTCATCCACCACAGCACATGACTGTAAATCCTACTGCACTCTGCGGGATTTACTTCTGAAGAAACCATGTGCATTTGTGCGTGTGTGTGTAATGGGCGTTCGACCCATTCAAGTTAAAATACAAGACATAATATCAGGACACAGTGAAAGTTTCTTCAGTTTAGCTCATACTATCAGCTGAGTGATCACACGCATGATGATAAGAAAATAATTAGCCACCTCTTTGTTGACATATCTGACTTTTCCCAAGACAGTGAATGACCAATCTTTCCTCAGAATGCCCTGGGAATTAGTCAGCAGAGCATACAGCATATGGCCTCTCAAATCAGAATAAAAATTACAATAAAAGAGTCCTTGGGTCAGAGTTGCAGGGACTACTGCCTTACACAGACATGATCTGCTTTGGAATGGAGTTTCCCAAAACCTCCCCTGAAATGCTGCTGGTCAAAGATTAAGTCTTGCATGAATGGATGCATGATGGCCGTGTTTATTCTGAGGAGACATCAAAGAAGAGGGTGAAGTGCCAGAACTAGGCAGCATCACATTCACATGGGGTCACTGGGGGAACAGGTTCTGCTGGGTAGGAGTGTAGTTCCTGTCACTCAGTACCATCAAGTCTCTGAATCAAGACTTCAGAAGCCTGTGGTTGCTCCTGTGTTAGAAGAGATTCAAGCCAAACACCAGTTTAGTTCATTATGTGTTTTGTGCATAGATTCCCGATAATGGAGAAAAGGCTTCTGGGATGGTAATAAACCAGAGCCTGTGGTAACCTTTTTGGTGATCTGTTCATTTAGGTTATTAGAGATAGGAGAATTCAGAATCTGTATAATGTGTCTCCAAATTTTGTCCATCTATATCGATGTATATCAAATATACGGCTGCAGATCATCAGCACCGAGCTACGCCTCTTGTGTTATTAAGATGTAGATCTCTTTTTCTCCCCCCTCCTCCCCCTGAATCTAACATGGCTTAAGACTATTAACATCCTTCATGCGATTAAGGACTGGTTAATATTCCAGACAGGCTGAGTGGCTGGTGTGGAAATTCTTTTTTAATTGAATGCCGGATTAAAATGGAGTAAAAACCTTGAAATGCCTTATCGTTTTCTGAGGCATAGTATATTCTACACCTTCTTCCTTCCTAATAGGGGTGGACAAAAGTCACTTACCTGTCCTCGAAGTTCAGTCTGGGGGGGGAGGTTTCCCGCCTCGCCCGGCCGAAATTCAGGCCGGGAAGGAGGCGCCTCGCCTCGCCCGGCCGTGAACTCAAAAGTTTTTTTTTTTTTTTAAATGCCCCCGTGATAGGCTATGTGACGATTAACGTAGCCTATCACGGCTAGATCTGCAAAGTCAGCCATGATAGGCTACGTTAATCGTCACGTAGCCTATCACGGGTGACTTTAAAATAAAACAAAACAAAAGTGCGAACGCAAATGGCGGTCCCCATAGGGAGCTGCCATTCGCGTTCCTTATTTGGTCGTTGTAGTCTACATAAATCTTTACATAGACTACGGCGAAAATGAGGGCAATGCTATTGCGTACGGGCTTTTTTTTTCCCCCCCAAAGTCAGCCGTGATAGGCTACGTAAAGATTTATGTAGCCTATCACGGCTGACAGCAGGGACGCAAACGGTGGTGGCTCTGGCCACTGCCATTTGCGTCCCGGCAGGAGACGAGGTTCGCGGCCGGAGGGATGGGGCACCTCCCCCCAGCCAGAATTTCGGCCGGAGGGATGGGGCGCCTCCCCCCCCCCCAACGTGAAGCAAGCTGTGGGATCAGGTAAGGGACTTTCGGCCATCCCTACTTGAAACACTGAGAACTATAAAGGCAGGAAGAAGCAGACCTGCAGGCCCGTGCATGCACATGCTCAGGCACATGCTTGCACACAGAAGATCTGAAATTAGCATTTCTTCAAAGCATTTACTTCCATTTAAATACGCCAGCCTGCTTTACCAACATTTGATTGGTCAGTATATACTCACTACATGTCCCTCCAGACATTTTTGTTTTTAGTGATATCCTTGGCAAATTCGGGAACTTTTTTTTAAAAAATGGCTCTGGCCGTTTTGATTTCCCTCTCAGAAAACAGAAAACATGGCATGATGCAGAAAACAAAATGAAAACAAAGCCTACAAGGGCTGCAGGTGACTTCCATACATGTTAAAAAGAGGTGTGTGTTTTTTTTTTAAAAAAAGTATTCCACCATCCCCAAAACCTGAGGAATAGGAAATCATCAATGTTTTAGCCTTAAAAAAATGCCCCCCCAACTCTGATCCAAACAAGGTCGCTGCTCGCTGGTACATATTGCCCAAGTGATTTGGACAGAGAGAGGGGATTGTCTGCTTTTTCTCTTATACTGCTGTTTCTCTCCCCATAGTTCACGAATAGATCTGGAAATTTGATGGTATGTAAACGCAACACTTCTTCTGGCACCAGTAAATTTCAAAAAATTGTTTTTAGTGATAATCCTTAACAAAAGGCACGTGTTTGTGTGTGTGTATGTGTGTGTGTGTGTGTGTGTGTTAGAGAGAGAGAGAGAGAGAGAGAGAGATTATCTGTCTAAATATAGACAGACAGAAAGCTAGATCTTTGATCCCTGAAATCTGCCAGCGCCTTGCAGCACAGGTACATTTGCCGCTTCCTATGAACATCCAAAGCATTATGTGATGATCGGCTCTTATGAGATTTAAATTGCATGACAAAGAATTTGGGGGTATAAAAGAAGGAAACTGAGATTGGTTTTCGTTCAATGGAGAACGACAGCATGAGGCCTTGAATTTTGTTCTTATTTACTGTTTTGCAGTTTCCACGATACAAGGTACTGGCACATCCTGTCCTTCATGTTTGCCATTCAGGAGATCAACCGGAACCCTAGGCTCTTACCCAACATTACCCTGGGCTACAACATCTACAAGTCCTTCTTTGACGGAAGAGCCACCTCCTACGCCATGCTGCAGCTCCTTGCTGGGGGTGAAAGCAACATGCCACACTACAGCTGCGGGAGGAAGAATGACCCACTGGCCATCCTTGAAGGGGCTGAATCGGACCTCTCCCTCCACATTTCCTCCATGTCGAGCATCTACAAAACCCCACAGGTGTGAATGGGGAGCGGACAGAAGGCCAGGTGCAGAGAAAGGGGAGCTGAGCCTTGGTTGGGCTCAGCTCTCGCTCTTCAGTCCCTGTGCCTCATGGGCATAATGGTTCTCTGGAGTGTGTGGAGGTGAGTCATGGCAGCGGTGGAGCTCTGGGATGAGACACCAGGCATCCCTGGGTGCAGAGGGAATCCCCTTGTTTGTGCTGTTTCTGCCCTGCATTGGATCGGTGGTTGCCTCTGACTTCAGTGGAGGTCTGAGTGCCCGTCTATCTGTATAGGATGGCACCTTTAATCATGTCTTGAAAGGCTCTCCGATGCAGATGTTGCAAAAAACAGTAGTGGCTGACAGGAACGAGAACCCTCCCCAGCAGGTTTTGCAGCCCCCACATTACTACAGCCATGATTCTGCCCCAGAAGGTATGATGTCACCCATCTCTCTGTTGGAGGCACAGCCCTGTAGCGCATTTATTATTTCTTTATTTATTTCTGTATTCATTTCTGTATTTATTCATTTACTTCCATATTTCACTACACATCTAAACAGATTCGAGAGTAGTGAACAATAAAAGATACAAGATATGGTAAAAGAATAAAACTCCATGTTAAAAATTATTTTTTAAAGAAGAGAAAGAGAGTGGGAGAAAGAAAAATAATTACAATACAACTGGATTGTATTGATGCTGTGGCAAGTATCCTGGTCGCAAGTTCTTTAGCTCTTTGTACACTAGTAAATAACCCCTTAAATCTGACCTGGTATCAAATAGGCAGGGACCGCGGTGGCTTAGTGGTTAAGATGCTGAACTGCAGACTGGAAGGTAGGCAGGACAGCAGTTCAAGTAGGGGTGGACGAAAGTCACTTACCTGTCCTCGAAGGACGTTCGTGGTGGGGGGGAGGCGCTTCGCTGGTCCCCCCGCAAAGTTCAGGCTGTGGGGGAGGCTTCCCGCCTCGGCCCGGCCGAAATTCAGGCCCGGGGTGAGGCTTCCCACCTCGCCCCAGCCGAAATTCATGCCGGGGAGGACGCTTCCTGCCTCGTCCGGCCGCGAAAGTTTTTTTTTTAAAAAAAACGCCCCCTGATAGGCTACGTGACGATTTACGTAGCCTATCACGGCTAGATCTGCAAAGTCAGCAGTGATAGGCTACGTCAATCGTCACGTAGCCTATCACGGGTGACTTTAAAAAAAAAAAAAAGCGCGTAGGCTAATGGCGGCCCCCATAGGGAGCCGCCATTCGCGTTCCTCATTTAGTCGCTGTAGTCTACATAAATGTTTACGTAGACTACGGCGACCAAATAAGGAACGGGAATGGCGGCTCCCTATGCGGGCCGCCATTATCCGTACACACTTTTTCTTTTTTTTTTTAAAGTCACCCGTGATAGGCTACGTGACGATTGAGGTAGCCTATCACGGCTGACTTTGCAAATCTAGCCATGATAGGCTACGTGAATCGTCATGTAGCCTATCAGGGGGTGTGTTTTTTTTCCTTTCATTGCTATGTCGGCGGCGGCAGCCGGTCGAAAGACCAGCTGCCACTCCCGCCCCGCTCGAACACCCGCCGAACCGCTGGCCGGACCCGCCGCCGGGAGGGACATTCGGCGAAGGTAAGTCACGTCCCAGGGGGGGTGCAGGGTGCAGGGGTGTGTGGAAGATTTCTCCCCGAAACTTGTTCGGGGGGCCGAACACATTGGCGCTCGGCCCCCCCATGTTTCGGGGAGAAATTCTCCGCCAACCCTAAGTTCGAGACCAAAGTGCTGCGTGATGGAGTGAGCTCCCAACGTCAGTCCCAGCTCCTGCCAACCTAGCAGTTCGAAAGCAAGAAATTGCAAGTAGATAAATAGGTTTCGCCTCGGCGGGAAAGGTAACAGCGTTCCATGCACCTCGGTGTTCAGTCATGCCGGCCACATGACCACGGAAGCGTCTTTGGACAGCGCTGGCTCTTCGGGTTAGAAACAGGGATGAGCACCGCACCCTAGAGTCAGACACGACTGGTTGGGGACACCTTTACCTTTACCGTTTTATCAAATAGGCAGGTAGTGCAGTTCCCACAGCAAAGGTAGCATGCTGAAGAGAGTCATCTCCCGACAACAGCCAAGCTCCTGAATTCTGTACAATCGCCAGCTTTCAGAGCAGCCTTGAGGGCAGCCCCACATAGAGTGCATGGCAGTAATCCAGTCTTCAGGTTATTAGCACCTGTACCATGGTGAACAAGCTACCCCATCCACGACAGGCCGTAGCTGGCGAACCAGCTGAAGTTGGCAAAAGCCACTCCAAGCTGCATGGGCCATGTGGGCCTGCAGGGACGATGGATGTAGGACTCCCCCCAGATTACAAACCTGATCTTTGAAGGGGAGTGCAGCCCCATCCAGAAGAGGCAACGGCCCTATCTCCTGGATTTGGGAACCAGTGACACACGGGGCTTCCGTCCTCTTCCAAATCCCCTCATGACTACTCCCAGTGAATTCATACAGATGTTGAGCAGTATTGGGGACAAGATGGTGCCCTGTGGAACCCTGTAACTCAACTGCCAAGGGGTCAAGAAATGGACACCCAACATTACTCCCTCAAATCAGCACCATAGTTTGAGTGAAACCATTGTAAGCCACTTCTTCCGCTGCCCTTCCCACAGCATCGATCCAGCAGAAACCATGGTCCATGGTATCCAAACCTATGAGAGATGGAGCAGAAATGGCAGAGTGGCATTCCCCCTGTCCCTCACTTGAGATAGATCATCCAGCAGAGCAACCAAGGCTGATTTGGTCCTGTAACCAGGTCAACACCCAAAGTGGGTTTCTTTGGTTCTCATGTGGCCCCTTGATTGCTTTAATTCTTGAATAAGGCTCCTGTGTGCTCCCCAAACAGAATCTAGAACATAGTTGGGGGCGAGGGTAAATCTACCCTTTTCAGTTCCCTCATGCAAGGCAGCGAGCAGGTCTAACGTTCCTTGATTGGTTCCGGAAGTGTATCACTCTACAGTGTTTAGAGTGCGTGTACAGGACCCCAGTGTTCCTCTTGGGCTGCACCACAAATGGAGCTTGAGATATTTTTGCACTCCCCGTCCACATAGTCTGCCTCATACTGACAGGCATTGATTTAGATACTATTTATTTATTTATTTATTTATTTATTGCATTTATTGCATTTATACCCTGCCCTTTTTCCACTTTAAGGAACCCAATGCAGGGCACATAATAGTCCTTCCATTTTAGCCAAAAATATTTCATTTTCATCCAGAAAACAAACTGATGTTAAACTACAGTCTCTTACTTTACTTTGCTCCCTAGATCAGTTACAGCATTGCTACTCCTGTTTCTAATGACAAAAATCAGTTCCCTTTCGTCTACAGCATGGCCCTGAAGGAAGAAACCCAGTACCCAGGGATCATCCAGCTGCTCCTGTTTTTCGGATGGATGTGGGTCGGTCTCTTTGCTCCAGACACTGAGAATGGGGAGAGGTTCCTGGGTGCCTTCACACCCCTGATCATCAGCAGTGGAATTTGTGTCGCTTTCTCCAAAAGACTACGATGACGTTTCTTAAATTATATATTGCAGATCGACCTTTCTTTCTTGGGGAAAGAAGTGAAGGTAATTGTTTACTATGCGGACTCCCACTATGGCTGTTTTCCGTTGATTTTGCTACAAAGAACACTCGAAAAGAAACCAGCTGGGGCAAAACTCTGGATCACACCAGCTTTTCAGGACATTAACTTCAACTTGTCACTTGCACCTTCTGACTTCCATTCCCTCCACGGTTCTTTGTCTTTCATAATGAAGACTAAAATAATGACAAAATATGAGTACTATGAGCCATTGTCCTCTTCTCTGGAACTGTTTTGGGATGAAACTTTTATGTGTTTCGGTTCAATGCATGTTTTGTCCATGAAAATTTGGACAGGTTGCAGAGAGAAAGAGAATCAGGCAATGCTGCCCCAGAAGCAGATTGAAAGAGCCCTGTCTCAGGACAGCTGCATAACATATAGCAGCATCCAAGCTGTGGCCCATGCCTTACATGCTGCGTATTCATCCCGACCCAAGCGGATGGTGATGGTGGGTGATTGAGAAAGGAGGGAACATCAAAGCCTGCAGCCCTGGCAGGTATTCCCTTTTCCTTGGGCAACACCTCCATAAAGACGCATGATAAGATGACCAAAAGTGGGTTAGCGCAGATATTTGTTCCCTCTGCATGGCAGTGCAGGCAGGCAGTAGACCCTGTTTTCTGCCACCGTTACATGCTCAAGTAGCTTCCCTCCTCCAAAAATCCCTAACAAATGAATCCCCAGGCCCATTGAGAACCAGTTGTTGTTGTTTTCTGAAGCACCATCAGGATACAGTCTCCTGACTTTGCAGTCAACTTAATGCTTTTGTTGTAGAAGACCCTTTGGGATCCATTTCTCTGATCACGGTCTTATGAAGTGCCCAGGGAGTTTGCAGCAATGTGCCCCCTCTTACATGTCCTCCGAATATCAGCTAGCTGTGGGGGATGGGGTATGACCAGGTGGGTGCAGCCTGTGGTAAATTGGGATGTCACAAGCACCCACCTTCATCTGAGAGGCCAGCAGATTCCCCCCACCCAGCCCCTTTGACTCCGCTCGCTGAGCCATGTGGCGCTGACAGCAGGGGAGTACGAAACCCCGCTTACCTGGCTCCGCTGGGTTCAACAGGTGGGGGAGGCAATCTGTTTCTCCCCACGGAATCCTCGATGGGGGCAAGGTGATCCATTCCTTCCCCCGGAATCCTGCCCGGTTGGCTCCGCTCTGCGGCCAGGCTGCGAAGCCACCAGCCAGGCCAACCCACAGTGGGGCCTCCAGCCCTGCCAGGCTGGTGCGCATGCAAATGGCGTCCTACGTAGGGCATGTCATTTGCATTCCTACACAAGCCCGTGATAGGCTACATAAATATTTCTGTAGCCTATCACAGCTAAAGCAGGGGCGCAAATGGCGTAGAGGATGCTATTTGCATCCCTGCTTTAGCCATGATAGGTTACATCAATATTTCCATATCCTATGACGGCTAAACCCGGAACGCAAATGGTGTAGGGGAAGACATTCGCATCCCTGCTTTAGCCGTGATAGGCTATGTAAATATATACATTCCCTATCATGGGCTGACATAGGGATGCAAATGGCAGCTGCCACGACAGCCGCCATTTGCGTCCGCAGCAGCCCAGCAGCCATCGGAGCCATCGCCGGAGCAGCAGCCAGGTAGGCTCTGTTTCAGGGGCTTTCGTGGGGTGGAGGGGTGGGGGGCTCCGTTCCACCATGGATTCTAGGGGGCCGAATTCACTGGAATTTGCCCCCCCTGGGATCCATGGTGGAATTCTCTATCATCCCTAGCTGACAGAGCTGGGCACTGAGCAGCTGGGAACAGCCCCGAATTCTCACCACATGCACCCCAACCATTCTCACTCTCTCCTCCTTGCAAGCGGGAGATGGCATGTGTGGCTGGGGTATATACAGCACTGAGGCCTCATCTTGCCCTGTTGGCTGTCAAGGAAGCCCTTACCAGCTGGCATTGTCTGGATGAGGCCTCAGCACACCACCCTCTCTAGCCATCTTCTCCTTGCAAAGAGACGATGGTAATTAGGGATGTACTAAATTCACTTACCTGTTTGCGGATTATGCTGTTGCTGGGGGGGAGGCACTCCGTCCCTCCCCCCAAAATTCTGGCCGGGGGGGGAGGCGCTCCATCCCTCCCCTCCCCCGAATGCTGGCCAGCCGGCTCTGCTCCACGTTCCCCTTATTTTTGTGATAGTCTACATAAATGTTTACGTAGACTAAGATGAGCCAAAATAAGGAACACAAATGGCGGCGCCCATGGGCGCCGCCATTTGCGTAAGCGAGTGTTGTTTTTTTCATCAGCCGTGATAGGCTATGTAAACATTTACATAACCTATCACAGTGTTTTGTAAAATTTAGCTGTGATAGGCTACGTAAATGTTTACATAGCCTATCATGTTTTTGTTGTTTTTTTAACTTGGAAATGGTGGCAGTGGCGGCAGCCGGTCAGAAGACTGGCCTCCGCAGCTGCCGCCGCCGCACCGCCGCCGGAGTCGCCATTGCCAGGGAGATCCGCCCCAGGTAAGTCCCATCCCAGGGGGAGGCAGGGGGCTGTTCCGCCATTGATTTCAGGGGGCCGAATGCGCTGGCATTCGGCCTTCCGTGATCCGTGGCGGAACTTTCGTTCAACCCTAGGATGGTTTGCTTGCTGGGCCCATGTGTGCTGAGGACTCCAGCAGTTAACCCCTGTGGAGGAGGGTGGGGCAGCTCACTTGGATGACCTTGCGAGGCAAGCTGGGAGGCTGGGTGGGGGGCCTTTGGACCTCCCCCCATGCCTTGGACAGAGGTGAGTCCATCCATCCCTAGTGGAGAATGCATCCCAATGTGAGGGGGTAGTGCCTGCTGTTCCTAAGGGAGCAGTAGTGTGACCATTTATTTTGAAACATTTTCTGGACTCTCTGGTTTTGGATAAGGCTGTGCACATCTTCGGACTGAATCCCGAATAACTAAGGAAAGTGGGCTGCTTTGGAGGTGCCTTGTTGTGATCTGAAGTGGATCAGAACAGCGCCAAAGCACCCCGAAGGAAGCAGCTCGTCGCCAAGGGTCCTCAGTTCCACTTGGATCTTCAGAGGCATTCTGATGCCTTCTGAAGCACAGACAGCCCATCCCCAAAAGGTTGCAACTTGCAAAAGATATGGGAGGGGGAGAGGAGGGGGAGGCGGGAGGGGGAAATGGTGAGCCTTGGTGAATGGCATCTCCAATTGCCAAATAAGGGCAGAGTTTAACCCAGCAGTCTCCAAACAGTGACAGTGGTGGAGGAGGGGGGCGGAATTGGGGTGGACTCATTGGAGAGTTCAGTCTGCTTTCATTTCAGTGTGTGTGTGTGTGTGAGAGAGAGAGAGAGAGAGAGAGAGAGGGAGGGAGAGAGAGAGAGAGAGCGAGCACTGATTAGTTGGTGGTTTTGGTTTACGGCGTGTTGTGCGTACATGGTGTGCATGCTTGTACTTTCTTCTTCCTTCCAAATCCAACTTTTCTTTTCTTTCTTTCTTTCTTTCTTTCTTTCTTTCTTTCTTTCATTTGTAGATCCTTTATTTGACAAATCCAACACTTGAAAAGTACGGAGTTTGAGTTTCCCTCTTTCTGTTCCTAGTTCTTTGTCTCTCTCCTCCCCCTTCTCTAATACGTTTTACACTTCATTCTTGTCTTGACTGTTTTTTTCAAAAAGGAGAAATACAATAAAAACTACTTTCCTTTTCCTTCCCTTGATTCTTTCTTTCTCTCCCATGACACCCTTCTCAATTTCTTTGCCCTTACTTTCATTCTGTCTAGATTTTTCACACACACACACACACACACTACTCTCCTGTCCTTTTTCTTGGCTCTTCCCCACCTGCCCCCCTCCTCCTTTCCCATATTCCTTCCTTTCCCATTTTTGATCACATTTCCCTTAAACAACAACAAGAACAGTTAAAAACCATGTTGTCTCCTGTTGTCCTCCTGCCTTGCTTGTAGGGAGTCCAGCATTTGCTTCTCTTTTGATACTCTCTCTCCCTCTCTCCTTGTGTGTTCGTTTTTGTGTTTGTGTTTGTGTTGTGCTCAAGCAAGCAGTGTGTGTCAAAGTACGACACAGTCCACATTTCAAAAAACAGTAGGCAAAGCACTACACACATTAACATCTATCATTTGAATAACTCAGAACCAGCCTGTGTTGCAAAGCAAGCAAGCCCAATATGAGGCATCTTCAGGGTCTTGTTGGAAGGGGCAGAGCAGAGGTGGATGAGGTGGGGATGGGATTCACAGCCCTGGTCGGCAGTCAGGCTCTCCCCCGGTCCAGACAGTGAGTGCTGGTGTAGTGGGGCAGCTGAATGTGGAGGCAAGTTGCAGTGCTCAGAGGTCACTGACAGAGGAGGCACTTCACAGTAGGGATGGAGGAAAGTCCATTACCTGATCCCGAAGCTTCCTTTGCGGTAGAGGGGAGGTGCTCCGTCCCTCCCCCTGAAATTCTGGCTGGGGTGGAGGCGCCCTGTCCCTCCGGCTGCAGAACCTCCTCTCCTGCCGGGACATTAATGGCGGTGGCCATAGCCGCCGTTTGCGTCCCTGCAGTCAGCCATGATAGGCTACGTAAATGTTTACGTAGCCTATCACGGCTGACTGTAAAAAAAAAAAAAAGCGCGTACGCAAATGGGGGCGCCCATGTGAGCCGCCATTTGCGTACCTTATTTGGGCACATGTAGTCTACGTAAACATTTACGTAGACTACGGTGAAAATAAGGGGAACGCTATCACGGAATCATGTGCTCAAGTAACAGGTAGTCAGATTCCAGGTGAACATCAGGAGAAACTTCCTGACAGTTAGAGCAATATGACAATGGAATCAATGACCTAGGGAGGTGGTGGGCTCTCCCACACTGGAGGCATTCAGGATGAGGCTGGACAGCTACCTGTCAGGGATTCTTTGACTTGGATTCCTGCATTGAGCAGGGGGTTGGACGCAGTGCTCTTTAGCCCCATTCCATTCCTACTATTCTATGATTCAAAGATTCTACCGTCAACGCTCGTAACCTTCTCGGCCTTCTAAACTGGTGTTGGAGGCACTGAACTCCAGTTCTCCTGCTACCTGAAAGGGTGGTTTCAGAAATTAATATTTGGTGATCATTCTTTGATCTCCGGAGCTGTGGCATCCCAGACGGTATATGACCTTTTCCATCAATGTTGTTTTCATTTTGGTAACCATCCACTCTCCATTGTTATCTGGCTATCCTCTGGATGTGTTTTATGAGCATCCCATCTTCTGTGGCACGAAAGGGCTTCTGGCATTCACTCCTGGTGGCCTCTCCAGGGTCCAAAATAGCACTTGGCCATAGAGAAAGCCCATGGCAGATAGAGTATTGCCAGAGTGGAAGAGACTCTATCCAGCAGACCCTATGGTCACGGTCTGGAAGTCCTCTAGAGACTGTTGAAACCCTGAGGAGCCCACCAGATGACAAGATAAGTCACCTCAGGCCCCTTAACAATTTGCAGAGAGGTGGTTAGTTGGGGTGGCTTACTAAGCATGAGGAATGCGGATTTCTCCCCCACGTGACACGCTAAGCCACCAAGGTGAGCAGAGATTCCTCAACCATTACAGCTTAGCATGATGTCTGAACATGCCTGGTATCTTCATTATGAGTAGGAATGGGAAGGATTTGTTTTAAAATCTCTGCAGATGATCAGGCATCTTTACTTCTGCCCTCTGTTCATAGATGGGATGCACTTTTGTGTATGAGGATTTTGGTCATTTGCAAAGGTGCACTTTTTACTAACCTGCACTTGCACCTTCCGCACCCGCTTAAAACAACAACAAAAAAGTCCTGCAAGTTTCACTAATCTGTGCAACTTGGGAGAAGCCATCTCTTAAATATGACGACTTTTGAATTGATTGCGGATTATTCTGACAACTCTAGTTGTGACTGTGAACAGCCAAAGAATGGTATTGTGAACCCAGATCGGATGTGCACTGAACATGGAAGTTCACAGCTCAAAGTGATGAGGCCTAAGATATGGACTACATTTGCATGATTTCTAAATCGGGGCTGTTCTTTCTGTCATTCTAGCTTCACACTTCCTTACGAGACATCCAGTTTTCTAATGCTTCCATGGGTGGACTGTATCTGGATAAGACTTTGGAACTGGCAGCTGACTTTGAAATCATAAATTGGGTGATGTTTCCCAATGAGTCTCGTGGTAGAGTGACTATTGGGAGTGTGGAGAGGCAGGCATCTCCAGACATGAAACTCACCATTAAGCAGGAAGCTATTGCCTGGCCTGGCCATTTTAATGAGGTAGGGGAAAGGATTTGTGTCCTGTTATTGGGTTGTGACATCTCTTAAGCTCTAAGAATATCCACCCTGTCTTGTGTGTCCCACTCCCAACCCCAGCTTCTAAACATTTATTTATTTATTTATTTCATATTTTTTTTCTATAATGCTTAATAGCCGAAGCACTCTGGGTGGTTCACAAGACCAAATAGCCTGCAATAAAAGAATTTTAAATATATAGAACTTCCAAACCACAATATAACAATACAACCACAATAAAACCTAGCAGCAGTGTAGGAATTTAAAATACAGGTTTAAAACAGCAAAGCTAAAAGTCTAGAAAGCTAAAATGCTAAAATGCCTGGGAAAATAAAAAGGTCTTCACCTGGCACTGGAAGGAATACAATGTAGGTGCCAGGCGAACCTCACTAGGGAGCTCATTCCACAGCCGGGGTGCCACAGCAGAAAAAGCCCTCCTCCTAGTAGTCACCCGCCTCACTTCCTTTGGCAGGGGCCCACGGAGAAGGACTGCTCAGGATGACCTTAAGGTCCATGGATGGGTGTTTCTATGCTGTATTGATCTGGGGTCCTGATCCTGTCAGTTCCAGTCACCAAGTCTTTTGGTTATCAAGCTGAAATATGCCAATTGTGCAAAAGATGGCAGTTTCTGGATAGAAAATGGATGTAGAATAAATATGTACAAAGAAGATCCACACCTCCCTTCAGGTGACAAAGCAGTTTGCACCGTGAATCTCTATTAGGGTCCCAGGAGCACAATTTTCTCTAGGCTGGCTACTTGCCTATTTCTCCTTAGAGCACGACCAAAGGAGCCAGCAAGCGGGATCTAACAAGCTTCCCTGTTACATGCCTCCTTCTACCCATGAGCAATGCCTCTCTCCTCCTCTCTCACACCAACTGGCTGACACACTCACAAGAGTAGGGTGGCTTCTCCCTTACCCAACTGGTGCTCAGAACATTTGGCCTTGGAATGTAATTGACCTGGGGACGGGGTTGGGAAAGTTGCCCAACCCTACTGTGATACTCAGGACAACTCACCCTCAGCTCGGTGGAGTTCAGATTTTCTGCTCACAAACCAGCTCACTACGTATGCCAGTGCTGCAACACTGAATTGAATTCCTGAAGGGCGTTCGCAAGGACAACAGGGCTCTGGGCTGGGCTTCCTGGTCTGCACCACTCAAGACTGCACAGCCGCAAGGCCCCAGTGCAGTTGTGTTCAGGGTACAAGGCTCAGTTTAGCCTCCGATGAGCACTTTGCAGTCAGATGAGCCTCCAAGCTATGGCCATCCTTGACAGTGAGGCGGCCACATTCGTCTCCTGGATCGAGCAGAGAACAGCACACTGGGCTGCACCTTGCTGGAGTCACTCACTACCTGATACCCAATGTTTTCCCATGTGCTACTGAGTACCGACAGGTGGGTGAAATCCTCAAGCATGAGGACACTGCTGCACTTGCTGCTGGGCGTGAACCAACGGATGTACCTCTGTGCTTCCATCACGACCGCAGAATGATGAACACTGTGGCTCACTCTAGATTAGGGATGTCAGAGAATTCCACCATGGACTCGAGTGAGGCCAGATTCTTTAGAATCTGGCACCCCGGAATCCGTGGTGGAATGGCCTCCCACTCCCTGCCATCATGCGGAATCCCCCTGGGACAGAGCTTACCTGAGGTGAATGCAGCGGTGGCAGCTCCTGCTGGTCTACCGGCTGGCCGCTGCTGGGCTGCTGCGGCCGCCAGTGACGTAGCAGCAGCCATTTGCATGGCTGCCTTTACCGTGATAGGCTACGTATATCTTTACATAGCCTATCACAGGCTACCGTAGGGATGCAAATGGTGTCCCCTATGCAGGACGCCAGTCGTGTCTGCACCAGCCCAGCAGTAGCTGGAGGCCCGGCTGAGGATCACCTGGCCGGCGCATCCAGGGACTGGCCACAGAGCGGAGCTGGCCGGGCAGGACTCCGGCGGGGAAGACCGGATCGCCACCCCCCGGCGAGGATTCCAGGGGAAGGACCGGATTGCCTCCCCCCAGCGAGGATTCCAGGGGGAGGAGTGGATCGCCTCACCCCTCCAGCGGATGCCCCGACCAAAACCAAGTAAGGGATTCGTACATCCCTACTCTAGATGCATTATGTTCCCCAAGTCTCTGAAATTGCTCCTGTGATGTTAGCTTGGACGGCTTTCCTCTGTTGTCTGCCTACACCTCTCTCCTGCCATGGAAGACTCTATCTTATCATGAGTTGCGTCCGCTCATTGGTAACCCTTAAGAATCAAGTGATTGATGGACCAAGGACTGTACAGTGGCTTTCCTGGAGTGGACACCAAGAACACTGTATTTAAGGAAGTTTTGAAAAGATCAAAAATGTAACACCCGGGATGTTTCAAATAATAGAGTTAGTTACCTTAAACCTATCTTTACATTTCATTATTCTCTGCAGACTGTGTTTGTAACTAACAAGTTTGTTGAATATAATTTACTTCTTCCCAAACAAGATGATGCACAGTTCTGATGAGGTCACTGGAAGTACTAATATAGGGATGGCAGAGAATTCCCCCACGGATCTCAGTGAGGCCGAATGCCAGTGCATTCGGCCCCCCGAACTCTGCGGTGGAATGGCCTGCCCCCCCTGCCACCCCGCTGATCCCCCCCCCCGGGATGAGGCTTACCTGGGGCGGATCTACCGGGTGGCGGTGCTGCGGCGGCAGCTTCGGCGGCGGCAGCTGTGGCGGCTGGTCTTCCAAATGGCTTCTGCCGCCGCCATTTCCTGTCTTGTTAAAAAAAAATGACATGATAGGCTACCTAAAGATTTAAGTTGCCTATCATGGCTGGGTGGGTTTAAAAACAAAACAAAACCATAGGGATGGGGGAGAATTTCTCCCCGAAACTTCGGGGGGCTGAGCGCCAACGTGTTCGGCCCCCCGAACAAGTTTCGGGGAGAAATCCTCCGCACCCCCCCCGCACCCCGCACCCCCCCCGGGATGGGACTTACCTTCACCGAATGTCCCTCCCGGTGGCTGGTCCGGCTGGCGGTTCGGCAGGTGTTCGAGCGAGGCGGGAGCGGCAGCCGGTCTTTCGACCGGCTGCCGCTGCTGCCATTGCAATGAAAGAAAAAAACAAACAAACGCCCCCTGATAGGCTACGTGACGATTCACGTAGCCTATCACGGCTAGATTTGCAAAGTTAGCCGTGATAGGCTACGTCAATCAGCCGTGATAGGCTACGTCAATCATTTGCATCATTAAAAAAAAAAAAAAAATTGTGTACGGATAATGGCGGCCCCCATAGGGAGCCGCCATTCCCCTTCCTTATTTGGTCGCTGTAGTCTACGTAAAGATTTACGTAGACTACGGCGAAAATAAGGGCAACGCTATTTGCGTTGCCCTTATTTTCGCTGTAGTCTATGTAAATCTTTACGTAGACTACAGCGACTAAATAAGGAACGCGAATGGCGGCTCCCTATGGGGGCCGCCATTAGTGTACGCGCTTTTTTTTTTTTAAAGTCACCCGTGATAGGCTACGTGATGATTGACATAGCCTACCATGGCTGACTTTGCAGATCTAACCGTGATAAGCTACGTGAATCGTCACGTAGCCTATCAGGGGGCGTTTTGTTTTTTGTTTTTTTAACTTTCGCGTTCGCGGCCGGGCGAGGCGAGGCGCCTCCTCCCCGGACTGAATTTCGGCTGGGACGAGGTGGGAAGCCTCCCCCCCCCGGCCTGATCTTCGCAGGGGGACCAGCGAAGCACCTCACCCCCACCGCGAACGTCCTTCGAGGACAGGTAAGTGACTTTCGTCCACCCCTACAAAACCGTGTACACAAATGGTGGCGGCTATGGCCGCCACCATTTGCGTTCCTTATTTTGGGCTGTCTTAGTCTATGTAAATATTTACGGAGCACCTCCGCCCCACCATCAACATAATCCACGAAAGGTATGTGACTTTCGTACAATAGGGGGAGATCCTTGAGTTGTATGGCAGCCAACATTTGTTGTTTGATCACTGGTAATCCTGACTGTATTTCTTGCGCATAAGGAATGGGGAAGATGTGGCCCTCCTGATGTTTTCGGACGGCAATGCCCATCATTCCTCTCCATGGGCTATGCCAGCTAGGGCTGATGAACGTGCATTCCAGGAATATCTGGAGGGCCACGTGTTGCCAAGCACTGGTATGCATCCAAAGAGAAGTTCTTGATCTTGGCCCTTTTGTGTGAGTTTTTCCCATACAGGCCAGTGCAGGCTCACCTTTCCCCCTTGCCAACCAGAAGATGGAGCTGCCTGTGTGACTTCTCACAAACATGTTTTTCCCCAATTCTGCACCTTGCCTCGAGGCACTCAGAGAATCCATGAAGTTGCAGCTGTGAAGCTTGCTCTGATCATTATCAAAAACATAGTGATCTATTCTGAGTCTTGCCAAAGCTCAAGAGATGTTTTGCTTCCTGTTTCCCTTGGAGAACAATGATGTAAACATCAGAATGAAAGGAAGCTCCAGGAACACTCTTGCACCGTGCCTAAAAAGCTTGATGCATAAAATATCTCCTGTGCTCCCGAGAGCCTGGGCTCAGATTCCAGACAGGCTGAGATGTCCATGCCTGTGGTGTAGTTTAGTACACCACCTCCCACTGCTGCCTATGGCTCAGAATTGTTGTAAAGACACTGTAGCCTCGATCTCGCAAGACTTTTCTCACATCTCCAGATTAGCTGGCTGTGGAGGTGAAAGGAAACTCAGAAAGCAGAAATAGCAGGAGGGAGGCAGACCCAGAATGATCTCGTTGCTGCTGATGCTGTTGCTCCTGCTTCCTTTTGCGGCCGGTCAACTGCAGGAGACAGACTGCCTGAGGACTCAGGAGAAAGAGCAAGAGTTAGGGTCCTATTATTACCACCCAGGAGACTACCTCATCAGCGGAGTCCTGTCTTCACAGTATTTCTATTGCAACAAACCATACATTTTCTCTGAGTCCCCTTTAACCAGGGTTGTCACGTAAGTGATGCTGATGATGTACTGCTTCCAAACCCGCACTCCAGTTGTCCCCATTTATGGGAGACTGTCCATCTTTTCTGGTATCTCTGGTCATCCCTGATAAATTGCTCTCCTGACTTTTGCCACTCTGTCCCTTTTGAAGAAGAATTCAGAGCTTCATTAAAGTGAAAGCATCATTTAGTTCAGTACGCTCCTGTATGACTGGATCCATGGGGTTCCCTTGCATTGTTTCAGCCAAAAGAACCAGCAGCCTCTTTGATAGTAACTGTTGTGCTAAGACACAGGCTGGAGATGGGGAGGTTCTTTCTTGGGAGTGGTCCAAATGCAGATGTCCGCACAGAGGTTCCCTGTCTGGAATAATTACAGGGCCATAGTTCTGAGGCTGAGCATCTTTCTTCCTCATCCACCACAGTACGTGACTGTAAATCCTACTGCACTCAGAGGGATTTACTTCTGAGGAAACCACATGTGTTTGTGTGTGTGTGTGTGTTTATGTAATGGGCATTAGACCCATTCAAGGTAAAACACAAGAGATAATATCAGGACACAGGGATACAATTTCTTCAGTTTAGCCCGTAATTTGGTCTCCTGACTTTTCCCACTCTGCACTTTTTGAAGAAGAATTCAGAGCTTCATTAAAGTGAAGGCATCATTTAGTTCAGTACACTCATGTATGACTGGATGCATGGGGTTCCCTTGCATTGTTTCAGCCAAAAGAACCAGCAGCCCCTTTGCTTTTAAATGTTGTGATAAGACACAGGCTGGAGCTGGGGAGTAGTCCAAATGCAAATGTCCACATAGAGGTTCCCTGTCTGGAATAATTACAGGGCCATATTTCTTAAGGCTGAGCACCTTTCTTCCTCATCCACCACAGCACATGACTGTAAATCCTACTGCACTCTGCGGGATTTACTTCTGAAGAAACCATGTGCATTTGTGCGTGTGTGTGTAATGGGCGTTCGACCCATTCAAGTTAAAATACAAGACATAATATCAGGACACAGTGAAAGTTTCTTCAGTTTAGCTCATACTATCAGCTGAGTGATCACACGCATGATGATAAGAAAATAATTAGCCACCTCTTTGTTGACATATCTGACTTTTCCCAAGACAGTGAATGACCAATCTTTCCTCAGAATGCCCTGGGAATTAGTCAGCAGAGCATACAGCATATGGCCTCTCAAATCAGAATAAAAATTACAATAAAAGAGTCCTTGGGTCAGAGTTGCAGGGACTACTGCCTTACACAGACATGATCTGCTTTGGAATGGAGTTTCCCAAAACCTCCCCTGAAATGCAGCTGCTGGTCAAAGATTAAGTCTTGCATGAATGGATGCTTGATGGCCCAGTTTATTCTGAAGAGACCTCAAAGACGAGGGTGAAGTACCAGATCTAGGCAGCATCACATTCACATGGGGTCACTGAGGGAACAGGTTCTGATGGGCAGGAGTGTAGATCCTATCACTCAGTATCATCAAGTTTCAGAATCAAGACTACAGAAGCCTGTGGTTGCTCCTGCGTTAGAAGAGATTCAAACCAAACACCAGTTGAGTTCATTTTGTGTTTTGTGCATAGATTCCCTATAATGGAGAAAAGGCTTCTGGGATGGTAATGAACCAGAGCCCGTGGTTACCTTTGCGGTGATCTGTTCATTTAGGTTATTAGAGATAGTAGAATTAAGAATCTGTATAACGTGTCTCCAAATTTTGTCCATCTATATCCGTGTTTATCAACTATACGGTGGCAGATCATCAGCACCGAGCTATGCGTCTTGGATTATTAATAGGTAGATCTCTTTTTCTCCCCACTCCTTACCCCGAATATAACATGGCTTAAGACTATAACATCCTTTGTGCGATTAAGGACTGGTTAATATTCCAGAATGGCTGAGTAGCTGGTGTGGAAATTATTTTTTATTTGAATGCCGGCTTAAAATGGAGTAAAAACCAAGAAATGCCTTATCGTTTTCTGAGGCATAGTATATTCTACACCTTCTTCCTTCCTAAGAGGACAAACTGTTTTGTAGACTGTTTTCGCTGTACAAACAGGAAAAATGATCCTCCAAAGTAGCCCATGTAAACTCAAGTGGGAAAAAACAAGAACAGACAAAATCTGTCAAATTGCAGGAGCTCACTTTTCAAAATTTAACGTCTTAGAAAGAAGCAATTTCTGACCAGTTCTACTTCAAAATTGCAACAGGCCATCCTCAGATACACTTCTCCTCCACTAGGAAGATTCAGCCTGGTCTGTTGAGGCATTTTCTCAATATAAGAAATAGAATCTACTCTCCCCGCCCCCAACCTCTTCTGTTAAGAGAATACGATTCACCCAAGTTTCTCCTCCACAACTGGGATGCCACAGGAGAAAAGCCCTTGTCTTAGTAACTACCCACCTTGCTTCCTTTGGAAGGGGCTTCTGGAGCAAGATGGCTAAAGCTGATCTCAGGGTCTGGGCAAGTGTATATGGGAGAAGATGAAACTTCAGGTAGCAAGGGGGGGTGCTGGGGGGGGCAGATTGAGCATTCGGGGCACCAAGCTGAGCTGAGGGGCTGTGTTTTCTGAATATCCTGTCTGCAGTGAGCTAAGATGGCAAAAGCCAATGCCTGTAACCCTCCTTTCAAGGTACTACAGGTTGTGTGAGTACCAGCGGGAAAAAAGTTCTTCCTTCAAGAAGCGTTAATGTGTGCTTCATTTTCAGTTTCCACTTTGATGTGATTTCCAGTGAGTAAAAGTGAGACTCAGTTCTAAGTCTCTGTGGGTGATATTCAGTAACAAAAGTTGCAAAGCTAAAATAGAATTGATTTAAAGATAATTTGGGGGAAAGGAGAGAGTGAAGCTGAATTCAAACCAGAAGTAAAATCCCTTGAAACACTCAGAACTATAAAGTCAGGAAGAAGCAGACCTACAGGCCCGTGCAGGCGCATGCCCAGACACACGCGCGCACACAGAAGTTCTGAAATTAGCATTTCTTCAAAGCATTTACTTCCATTTAAATATGCCAGCCTATTTACCATCTTGTGATTGGTCAGTATATACCCACTACATGTTCCTCCAGACATTTTATTTTTTAGTGATATCCTTGGCAAATTGGGGGACTTTTTTTTTTTAAATGGCTCTGGCCGTTTTGATTTCCCTCTCAAACAACAGAAAACATGGCATGATGCGGAAAACAAAATGAAAACAAGGCCTACAAGGGCTGCAGGTGACTTGCATACACGTTAAAAAGAGGTGTTTTTTTTTAAAAAAAAGTATTCCAACATCCCCAAAAGGTGAGGAATAGGAAATCATCAATGTTTTAGCCTTAAAAAAATCCCCCCCCCAACTCTGATCCAAACAAGGTTGCTGATACATATTGCCCAAGTCACTTTGGGCAGAGAGAGGGGATTGTTTGCTTTTTCTCTTATACTGCTGTTTCTCTCCCCATAGTTCACCAGTAGACCTGGAAATTTGATGGTATGTAAACGCGACACTTCTTCTGGCACCAGTAAATTTCAAAAATATTGTTTTAACTGATAATCCTTAACAAAAGGCACATGTGTCGTGTGTGTGTGTGTGTGTGAGAGAGAGAGAGAGAGAGAGAGAATATCTATCTAGATATAGACAGACAGACAGACAGCTACAACCTTGATCCCTGAAATCTGCCAATGCCTTGCAGCACAGGTACATTTGCCGCTCCCTATGAACATCCAAAGCATTATGTGATGGTCGGCTTTTCTGAAATTTAAATTGCATGAAAAAGAATTTGGGGGTATAAAAGAAGGAAACTGAAATTTGTTTTCGTTCAGTGGAGAACGACAGCATGAGGCATTTAATTTTGTTCTTATTTACTGTTTTGCAGTTTCCACGATACAAGGTACTGGCACATCCTGTCCTTCATGTTTGCCATTCAGGTGATCAACCTGAGCCCCAGCCTCCTACCCAACATCACCCTGGGCTACAACATCTACAAGTCCTTCTTCGACGGAAGAGCCACCTCCTACGCCATGCTGCAGCTCCTTGCTGGGGGTGAAAGCAACATGCCACACTACAGCTGCGGGAGGAAGAATGACCCGCTGGCCGTCCTTGAAGGGGCTGAATCGGACCTCTCCCTCCACATTTCCTCCATGTTGAGCATCTACAAAACCCCACAGGTGTGAATGGGGAGCGGACAGGAGGCCAGGTGCAGAGAAAGGGGAGCTGAGCCCTGGTTGGGCTCAGCTCTCGCTCTTCAGTCCCTGTGCCTCATGGGGATAATGGTTCTCTGGAGTGTGTGAACGTGAGTCATGGCAGTGGTGGAGCTCTGGGATGGGAGACCAGGCATCCCTGGGTGCAGGGATGGCAGGAGACCACGGAAGCTGTACTAGACAGCTTTCCATGTGATCCCCAGCCCGGTTCCTGCTCCTTCCCGTAGCCTCACATAGACACATGGAAACGTCCATCGGCAAAGTGCAGCACAGAGGGAATCCCCTTGTTTGCACTGGTTCTCCCCTGCATTGGAGCAGAGGTTGCCTCTGACTTCTGCGGAGGTCTGAGTGCCCATCTATCTGTATAGGATTGCAAGTTTAATCATGTCTTGAAAGGCTCTCCAATGCAGACGTTGCAGAAAACAGTAGTGGCTGACAGGAACGAGAACCCTCCCCAGCAGTTTTTGCAGCCCCCAAATGACTACTGCCATGATTCTGCCCCAGAAGGTAAGATGTCACCCACCTCTCTGTTAGAGTCACAGCCCTGTAGGGCATTTATTATTTCTTTATTTATTTCTATATTCATTTCTGTAATTTATTCATTTACATCCATATTTCACTTCACATCTATATAGATTCCAGAGTGGTGAACAATAAAAGATACAAGATAAGGTAAAAGAATAAAACGCCATGTAAAAAAATATTTTTAAAGAAGAGAGAGAGAGTGGGAGAAAGAAAAATAATTACAGTACAACTGGATTGTATTGATGCTGTGGCAGGTATCCTGGTCGCAAGTTCTTTAGCTCTTTGTGCACTAGTAAATAATCCCTTAAATCTGACCTGGTATCAAATAGGCAGGTAGTGCAGTTCCCACAGCAAAGGTAGTATGCTGAAGAGAGTCAGCTCCCGACAACAGCCAAGCTCCTGAATTCTGAACAATCACCAGCTTTCGGAGGAGCCTTGAGGGCAGCCCCACATAGAGTGCATGGCAATAATCCAGTCTTCAGGTAATTAGAACCTGTACCATTGTGAACAAGCTACCAGGAGAGGCTGTAGCTGGTGAACCAGCTGAAGTTGGAAAAAGACACTCCAAGCTGCATGGGCCACATGGGCCTGCAGGGACGATGGATGTAGGACTCCCCCCAGATTACAAACCTGAACTTTGAAGGGGAGTGCAGCCCCATCCAGAAGAGGCAATGGCCATATCTCCTGGACTTGGGAACCAGTGACCCACAGGGCTTCCGTCCTCTTCCAAATCCCCTCATGACTACTCCCAGTGAATTCATACAGATGTTGAGCAGTATTGGGGACAAGATGGTGCCCTGTGGAACCCTGTAACTCAACTGCCAAGGGGTCAAGAAATGGACACCCAACATTACTCCCTCAAATCAGCCCTATACTCTGAGTGAAACCATTGTAAGCCACGTCTTCCGCTGCCCTTCCCACAGCCTCGATCCAGCAGGAAACCATGGTCCATGGTACCCAAACCGATAAGAGATGGAGCAGAATTAGCAGAGTGGCATTCCCCCTGTCCCTCTCTTGATATAGATCATCCAGCAGAGCAACCAAGGCTGATTCAGTCCTGGAACCAGGTCAAAACCCAAAGTGGGTTTCTTTGGTTCTCAGGTGCCTTGATTGCTTTAATTCTTGAATAAGGCTCCTGTGTGCTCCCCAAACAGAATCTAGAACATCGTTGGCGTCAGGGCTAAATCTACCCTTTTCAGTTGGCTCACACAAGGCAGCGAGCAGGTCTAACGTTCCTTGATTGGTTCCTGAAGTGTGTCAGTGTACAGTGTTTTGAATGCGTGTACAGGACCCCAGTGTTCCTCTTGGGCTGCACCACAAATGGAGCTTGAGATATTATTGCACTCCCCGTCCACATAGTCTGCCTCATACTGACAGGCATTGATTTAGATACTATTTATTTATTTACTTACTTACTTACTTACTTACTTACTTACTTATTGCATTTATCGCATTTATACCCTGCCTTTTTTCCACTTTAACGAACCCAATGGGGGGCACATAATCATCCTTCCATTTTAGCCAAAAATATTTCATTTTATCCAGAAAACAAACTGATACTAAACTACCATCTCTTACTTTACTTTGCTCCCTAGATGAGTTACGGCATTGCTACTCCTGTTTCTAATGACAAAAGTCGGTTCCCTTTTGTCTACCGGATGACCCCGAAGGAGGAAGCCCAGTACCCAGGGATCGTCCAGCTACTCCTGTTTTTCCGATGGACGTGGGTCGGTCTCTTTGCTCCAGACACTGAGAATGGGGAGAGGTTCCTGGGTCTCTTCACACCCCTGATGATCAGCAGTGGAATTTGTGCCGCATTCTCCAAAAGACTACCACGAAATCTCTTATATCAAACATTCCAGATCGATGTTTCTTTCCTGGGGAAAGAAGTGAAGGTCATTGTTTACTATGCGGACTCCCACTATGGCATTTTTCCGTTGATGTTTATGCAAAAAACACTCGAAAAGCAACCAACTGGGGCAAAAGTCTGGATCACGCAAGCTTTTCAGGACATGGACTACAACTTGTCTGTTGCACCTTCTTACTTCCATTTCCTCCACGGATCTTTGTCCTTCAGAATGAAGACTAAAATAATGACAAAATATGACTACTATGAGCCAGTCTCCTCTTCTCTGGAACGGTTGTGGGATGAAACTTTTGAGTGTTTCAGTTCAATGCATGTTTTGTCCATGAAAATTTGGACAGGTTGCAGGGAGAAAGAGAAACAGGTGAAGCTGCCCCAGGAGGAGATTGAAAGAGCCCTGTCTCAGGACAGCTACGTTACTTATAGCAGCATCCAAGCTGTGGCCCATGCCTTACATGCTGCATATTCATCCCGACCCAAGCAGATGTTGATGGTGGGTGAAGGAGAAAGGCGGGAACGTCAAAGGCTGCACCCCTGGCAGGTATTCCCTTTTTCTTTGGCAACACCTCCATAAACAATATATCTTGTTTTTCTGCCACCATTACATCCCCAAGTAGCTACCCTCCTCCAAAAATCCCTTAGAAATGGAGCCCCAGACCCATCGAGAACCAGTTGTGTTTTTCTGCAGCACTGCAAGAATACAATGTCTTGACTTGGCAGTGAACATCTTGCTTTTGTTGTACAAGATCCAGTGGGATCCATTTCAGTTATTGTGGTGTGACAAAGTGCACAGATGAAGCCCTATTACAAATGAAGTCCCTTACAAATGAAGCCCCAGACCCTTCGAGAACCAGCTGTTGTTGGTTTGTGAAGCTCCGTCAGGATACAATCTCTTGACTTTGCTGTCAACTTAATGTTTTTGTTGTAGAAGACCCATTGGGATCCATTTCTCTGATGGCGGTCTTGTGAAGTGCACAGGGAGTTTGCCGCAGTGTGCCCGATTACATGTCCTCCTAATAAAAGCTAGTTGTGGAGGATGGGGTATGACCAGGTGGGTGCAGGCTGTGGTAAATGGGGAAGTCACAAGCCCCACCTTCATCTGGGAGGTCAGCAGACTCCCCCCACCTAGCCCCCTTGAACTCAGTTAGGGCAGAGTGTAACCCAGCAGTCTCCAATCAGTGACAGTGGAGGAGGAGATGG
Source organism: Heloderma charlesbogerti (assembly GCA_026122225.1). Lineage (NCBI taxonomy): Eukaryota > Metazoa > Chordata > Lepidosauria > Squamata > Helodermatidae > Heloderma > Heloderma charlesbogerti. The sequence goes on along the minus strand of JANEZZ010003033.1, from coordinate 52,221 downwards.
GGCAGAATTGGAGTGGACTCATTGGAGAGATCAGCCTGCTTTCATTTCAATGTGTGTGTGTGTGAGAGGGGGGGGCGGACAGGGAAAGGGAGAGAGCAAGCAAGATTAGGTGGTGGTTTTGGTTTACAGTGTGTTGTTAGGGAGATTTGGGTATATCTATATGGTTTGTGTGTCCTTGTACTTTCTTCTTCCTTCCCAATCCAACTTTTCTTTTTTTTGTTGCTTTCTTTAAATTGTAGATCCTTATTTTAAAAACCAAACACTTGAAAAGTACGTAGTTTGAGTTTCCCTCTTTCTGTTCCTGGTTCTTTGTCTCTCCCCTTCCCCTTCTCTAACAGGTTTTACACTTTATTTTTTTCTTGATTGTTTATTTTAAAAAGGAGAAATACAATAAAAACTGCTTTCCTTCTCCTTCCCTTGCCTCTTTCTTTCGCTTCCACAACACCCTTCTCAATTCTCAACAATTTGTTTGCCCTTAAAATCCAGATTCTGTCTGGATTTTACACACACACACACACATACACACACTACTCTCCTGTCCTTTTTCGTGGCTCTTCTCCACCCACCCCACCCATCCCCCTTTCTCGTATTCCTTCCTTTCCCATTTTTGAACACATTTCCCTTAAACAACAGCGAGAACAACAACAGATAAAACCCCCGTTGTCTTCTGTTGTCCTCCTGCCTTGCTTGTAGGTAGTCCAGCATTTGCTTTTCTTTTCATCCCCCCCGTCTCTCAACTTGTGTGTTCGTTTTTGTGTTTGTGTTTGTGTTGTGCTCAAGCAAGCAGTGTGTGTCAAAGTACGACACAGTCCACATTTCAAAAAACAGTAGGCAAAGCACTACACACACATTAACATCTATTATTTGAATAACTCAGAACCACCCTGTGTTGCAAAGCAAGCAAGCCCAATATGGGGCAGCTTCAGCATCTTGTTGGCAGGGGCAGTGCAGAGGTGGACTAGGTGGGGCTGGGATTAGCAGCACTGGTCGGCCGTCCGCTGCTCCCCCAGTTCAGATAGTGCAGAGGAAAGTTGCAGTGCTCAGAGGTCACTGATGGAGGAGACACTTCAAAGAAACCTACAGCAGAATTAGGGACAGTGACCTCCTCCACTTCAACAGCTAACTTCTCGGATTATTATCCCTCCTGAGTTTGGTTTGTATTTCTGAGAAAAGCACATTTTAGCAGTGCCTAGCACAACAACTACTTTGCCAGACTGTCTGAAATTTAGTAGGTGGAATCCCTTCCATGAGGGATGCCAGGTTCCCAAATTTCATGTGTTTAGCATAAAACCTATAAACCTGACAGCCATTTCTATTTTTCAATGCCAGTCAATGAGAACATGTCATATCAGAATGATTCAGATATCCAAATCTAGGTTTGGATTGGGGTCTGAAGAGAAGCGGAGGGGGTCAGAATCAGCCTGAAGCAAAGCAGGGCTGCTTGAGAAGGCCCAAAGTCACATCCAAACCATAATGGGGACTCTGTTCACAGCCCTGGTTTTGGATAACTGCTGCCAGCCCTAAGACCCCCATTTGGCTAGTGGTCTCAAGGGGGAGGGTGGTGGCAGACCAACTGGAGTTCCTGATTGTCTAGCTCCTTTCCATTTGGATTCCCTGTCTGGTTATGTGACTGAATCAGTCTTGGTCTCAGGAAGGACGACCATTAGAAGAAACAAGGGGAAATCCACACTGTTGATTCTACTTGATCTCACATCTCCTTTGACATGTCTGTTTCCTGTTTCCTACCTGAGCAGTGCAGAGGAAACTGCTCCAGCTGGTCTCAGGACTATGGAAGCAAGCAAGCTCACAGAGAGGGCGTGATCACAGCAAGCAAACAGGGAGAGCAGACAGGAGTTGGCCAGGGGAGGTGCAGGGGAAGAGGCAATGAAGGAAAAGCAGTGAGTGGGCTGGAGTAAGCCCAGGGGGCTGTTCTTTTCCTTCTGAGTCTATGTGTGCTCACCTTGGAAAAAGAACCTAAATGCACAGTTACAAGGTGGGGAATACAAGCAAGACGGACCTTGGAATTGTTGTCTATCACAAGCTGAATATGAGACTTCCAAATCACACGAATTACAAGTTCCCCTCTACTCAGGACTGGTTAGGCCTCATCTGGAGTACTGTGTCTAGTTCTGGGCACCACACATTAAGAAGGATGCAGACAAACTGGAGTGGGTTCAGAGGAGGGCAAGAAAGATCATCAGGGGACTGGAAGCAAAGCCCTAATAGGAGAGACTGAAAGAAGTGGGCATCTTTAGCCTTGGGAAGAGAAGACTGAGGGGAGATACAACAGCGCTCTTCAAGTACTTCTGGAAAGGTTGTCACAGAGAGGAAGGCAGGATCTCTTCTCGATCATCCCAGAGTGCAGGACACGGAATCAATGGCTCATGTTACAGGAAGCCAGATTCCAGCTGAACATCAGGAAAAACTTCCTGATGGTTAGAGCAATATGCAATCGAACCCATGACCTAGGGAGATGGTGGGCTCTCCCACACTGGAGGCATTCAAGACAAGGCTGGACAGCCACCTGTAGGGATGTACGAGAGTGACTTACCTTTCATGGATTATGTTGATTTTGGGGGGGGGAAGCGTTCCTTTCCTCCCCCGGAATCCTCGAACAGCCGGCTGTGCTCCGTGGCAGCTCCGCGGAGCAGCTGGCCAGGCCTGGCCCGCCCAGGCCAGAGCCGTCCGCAGCCGGATTTCTGCCTGAGGAGGGCTCTGGGTAAAAAACGAAAAAACAAACAACTGCGTACGCAAATGGCGGCGGCTCCGGCTGACGCCATTTGCGTTCCTTCTTTTGGGCTTCTTAATCTATGTAAATATTTATGTAGACTATGACGGTGAAAATAAAGGGGAACATAAATGGCTAGGGATGTCGGAGAATTTCTCCACGAATCTCCAGGAGGCTGAATGCCAACACATTCGGCCCCCCGAAATTGGTGGAGAAATCGTCCGTCCCCCCGCGCCCTCCCCCGGGATGGGACTTACCTTGGTCGAATGTCCCTGGAAGCCGTGGGTCCTGGTGGCAGTTTGGCGGTGGCGGCGGCGCCGGCCGGTCTTCCAACCGGCTGCCACCACAGCCATTTCCAAGTGTAAAAAAAAACAACAACAACAAACGTGATAGGCTACGTCAATATTTACGTAGCCTATCACGGCTGACTTTGGGGAAAAAAAAACACCACTATTTGCGTTGCCCTTATTTTCGCCGTAGTCTGCGTAAATGTCTACGTAGACTACACGTGCCCAAATAAGGAACGCAAATGGCGGCGCCCATAGATGCCACCATTTGCGTAAGCACTTTTGTTTTTTTTCCCAGTCAGCCATGATAGGCTACGTAAACATTTACGTAGCCTGTCACGGCTGACTTCAGGGACCCGGCAGAAGCAGAGGATTCACAGCCGGAGGGATGGGGAACCTCCCCCCCAGCCAGAATTTTGGCTGGAGGGACGGGGCGCCTCCCCCCCGGCCAGAGTTTCGGTGGGAGGGATGGGGCGCCTCACCCCCCTGCCAGAATTTTGGGGGGAGGAACGGAGCGCCTCCCCCCCACGGCGAAGCAAGCTCCGGGACCAGGTAAGGGACTTTTGTCCATCCCTACAAATAGCATAGAGGGCGCTATTTGCATCCCTTTTTCATTCACCATTTTAGCCTATGTAAATCTTTACGTAGATTAAAACGGCGAGTCAAAAGGGGACGGAAATAGCTCCAACTACGCTATTTGCATTGTACGAGGATTTTGGTCATGTGCCAAGTCACTTGCACCTCCCCCCCCCGTAAAACAACAACAAAAGTCCTGCAACTTTCCCTGATTTGTGCAACTTGTAAATATGATCCCTTTTGAATTGATTGCGGATTATTCTGACAACGCTAGTTGTGACTGTGAACAGCCAAAAAATGGCATTGTGAGCTCGGATGGGATGTGCCCTGACCATGGAAGATCACAGCTCAAAGTGATGAGGCTTAAGATATGAACTACATTTTCATGATTTCTAAATCGGAGCTGTTTTCTCTGTCATTCTAGCTTCACACTTCCTTACGAGACATCCAGTTTTCTAATGCTTCCATGGGCGGACTGTATCTGGATAAGACTGGGGAACTGGCAGCTGACTTTGATATCGTGAATTGGGTGATGTTTCCCAATGAGTCTCATGCTAGAGTGACTATTGGGAGTGTGGAGAGACAGGCATCTCCAGACCTGAAACTCACCATTAAGCAGGAAGCCATTGCCTGGCCCAGCCATTTTAATGAGGTAGGGGAAAGGATTTGTGTCCTATTGGCTTGTGACATCTCTTAAGCTCTAAGAATATCCACCCTGTCTTGTGTGTCAGACTCCCACCCCCAGATTCTAAACATTTATTTATTTATTTATTTATTTATTTTATTTCTATACCGCCCAATAGCCGAAGCTCACAGGGTTTTTCACAAAAATTAAAACGAAATGTCCCGCAATAAAACAATTTTAAATATATAGAACATCCAAACCACAATATAGCAATACAACCACAATAAAATCTAGCCGCAGTGCAAGAATTTAAAATACAGGTTTAAAGCAGCAAAGCTAAAAGTCTAGGAAGCTAAAATGCTAAAATGCCTGGGAAAATAAAAAGGTCTTCACCTGGCACTGGAAGGAATACAATGTAGGTGCCAGGTGAACCTCACTAGGGAGCTCATTCCACAGCTGGGATGCCACAGCAGAAAAAGCCCTCCTCCTAGTAGTTACCCGGGTCAATTCCTTTGGCAGGGGCTAACAGAAAGGGGCTGCTGAGGATGATCTTAAGGTCCATGGATGGGTGTTTCTATGCTTTATTTATCTGGAGTCCTGATCTGGTCAGTTCCAATCATCAAGTATTTTGGTTGAAGCTGAAACAAGCCAATTGTGCCAAAGATAGCAGTTTCTGGATCGAAAATGGATGTAGAATAAATATGTACAAAGAAGATCCACACCTCCCTTCAGGTGACAAAGCAGTGGGCACCGTGAATGTCTGTCAGGGGCCCAGGAGCACAATTTTCTCTAGGCTAGTTGCTTGCCTATTTCTCCTTAGAGCACGACCAAAGGAGCCAGCAAGCGGGATCTTACAAGCGTCTCTGTTAGATGCCTCCTTCTACCTATGAGCAATGCCTCTCCCCTCCTTTCTCACACCAAATGGCTGACACACTCACAAGAGTAGAGGGGCTTCCCCCTTACCCAACAGGAGTTTGAAACATTTAGCCTGGGAATCTAATTGACCTGGGGACGGGGTTGGGAGCGTTCCTGTGATACTCAGGACAACTCACCCTCAGCTCTGAGGAGTTCAGATTTAATGCTCACAAACCAGCTCACTACGTATGCCAGTGCTAGAAGCCTTTGATTTGTTTATTTATTCCATTAAGCTCTCTGGATGGTTCCCAAAGTTAAAACTACAAATCACAACATGAAACAATGTAAAATATGAAAGCTTGAAACCACAACAGAACACTACAACCAGAATGAAAACTTTTAGCAATGCAGAGATTTTAAAATACAGATTTAAAACACTGAAGCTAAAAGACTAGGAAGCGAAAAGGCTAAAATACTTGGAGAATAAAAAGGTTTTCACCTGGTGCCAGGGGGAGGACAATGTAGGTGCCGGGCAAACCTCCCAAGGGAGCTCATTCCACAGCTGGGGAGCCACCGCAGAAAGGGCTCTCTTCGCGCCAGCCACCGGCCTCACTTCCTTGGCAGGGGCGCACGGAGAATGGCCTCTGAGGATGATCTCAGGGTCTGGGCAGGAACACATGGGAGGAGGCGATCCTTCAGATAACCTGGCCCCAAGCTGTTAAGGCCTTTAAATGTTACTACCAGCACTTTGAATCGGGGCCGGAAATGGACTGGCAGCCAGTGCAGCTGGAAAAGTATAGGGATGGCAGAGAATTCTGCCACGGATCTCAGTGAGGCCGAATGCCAGTGCATTCGGCCCCCCAAACTCCGCGTCGGAACGGCCTGCCACCCCCCCCGCAGATCCCCCCCAGGACAAGCCTTACCTGTGGCGGATCTCCCAGGCGGCGGTGATTCCAGCGGCGGCGGCGGCTGTGGTGGCCAGTCTTCCAACCGTCGGCGGCCGCCACCATTTCCAGTGTTAAAAACAACACAAAAAACCCAGACGTGATAGGCTACGTAAAGATTTACGTAGCCTATCATGGCTAGGTTAAAAACAACAACAACAACAACAACGTCATAGGCTATGCAAATCTTTACGTAGCCTATCACGCCTGACTTTAAAAAACAAACAAACGCGCGTACGCAAATGGCGGCGGCTATGGCTGCCGCCATTTGCGTTCCTTATTTTGGCCCGTCTTAGTTTACGTAAGTATTTACGTAGACTAAGAGGGCGAAAATTAGGGGAAACGCAAATAGCGTCCGCTACGCTATTTGCGTTCCCCTTATTTTCACCGTCTTAGTCTACTTAAATATTTACTTAGACTAAAACGGGCCAAAATAAGGAACACAAATGGTGGCGGCCGTAGCCACTGCGATTTGCGTATGCGCGTGGTGTGTGTGTGTGTTTTCAGTCAGACGAGATAGGCTATGTAAAGATTTATGTAGCCTATCACGGCTGACTACAGAGACGCAACCGGCGGTGGCTACGATGCCAGGGGAGGGACGGAGAACCTCCCCCCCCAGCAGAACCCAGCGGATACAGGTAAGGGCAATTTCGTACATCCCTAGAAAAGTACTGGCGTAATATGAGCTCTCTGGCCAGTCCCTGTTAACAATCTTGCTGCCCTATTTTGCACCAGCTGAAGATTCTGGACCACTTTCAAAGGCAGCCCCATGTATAACGCATTGCAGTAATCCAGGCGAGAGGTTATCAGAGCATGGATAACTGTAGCTAGGCTATCTCTGTCCAGATAAGGGCGAAGTTGGGATACCAGCCAAAGCTGATAAAAAATGCTCCATGCCACTGAGTTCAGCTGTGACTCAAGTGACGGTTTTGGATCCAAGAGCACCCCCAAACAATGAACGTGATCCTTTGGGGGAAGTGCAACCCCCTCCAGAACAGGTTGAATATCACCAAGCTGGGCAGACGAACCACCCACTAACAGTACGTCCGTCTTGTCTGGATTGAGTTTCATTTATTGGCCCTCATCCAGTCCATCACTGTGCCCAGGCCCCGATTCAGAACAGCCACTGCCTCAGCTTGGTTTGATGAGAAAGAGAGGCAGAGCTGGATGTCATGCGCATATTGATGGCGCCTCAGCCCACACCTCCGGATAACCTCCCCCAGGGGTTTTATGCAGATGTTAAACAGCATGGGGGATGAAATGGAGCCCTGTGGAACCCCATGGCACAATTGCAGTTCAGTGCCTCCAACTCCCAGCCCAGACACTCTATGCAGAAGGATATCATAGTCAATGGCATCAAAAGCAGCTGAGATGGTATCCCACTTCCCCTGTCCCTCTCCCAGCAGAGGTCATCCCACAGGGCGACCAAGGCAGTTTCCATTCCAAAACCAGGCCTGAAGCCCGACTGAAATGGATCTAGATAATCATCCACCCCTACATCTGACTGCACAGTGCTCATCGGATGGCAAAGTGACCCTTGCACTCTGAACACAAATGGATCGGGAGCTTGTGGCTGTTCATTCTTGAGGGGTGCATACCAGGGAACAAAGCCTAGAGTACTGCTGTCCTTGCGAACGTCCTTCAGGAATTTCTTGCCCAGAATGGAGCCATCGGTGACAATGTTGCAGATGAGAATGGGAACCAAGGGTGGTGGTAGTGAAAACTTTCTTCCATGGCAGCAAAGAGTTGACAATTCACACTTGAAAAGGAAGGCGTCACAGTGCTCACAACCCTTAACACAGCTGCCGATATCAAACTTGTCGAGGTTGGTTGCAGGACGCAGGGCAAAATCCGCAGTCTGCCTCCCGTGCCTGGGCTGGTTTCAGATGTTGATGGATGCAAGGCTGGCCAGAACTTTGTTGACTCCCAGAGCCAAGGGGCTGCCTGCATATGCAAGCTTCTTGAGGCGGGGGTGGAATCATCCTGGCTGGGCCACAAAGCTCCTTCTCTAGGGCTGGAGGGGTAGAATTGGTGTGGTGGCATGAGGTATGCTGGGACTCATGGTTCACCTACTGGTTGCTGTAACGAGTAAGCATTTCATGTCTAGGCATGGTAGCAATGTGTGGAGTACTGTATATAAAGTAGGGATGTCAGAGAATTCCGCCACGGATCTCGGTGAGGCCGAATGCCAGTGCATTCAGCCCCCCGAAATCTGTGGAGGAACCGCCTGCCACCCCCCTGCCACCCACAGATCCCCTCCGGCATGAGACTTACCTGGGGCAGATCTTCCAGGCGGCGGCGGCTCCGGTGGTGGCTCCAGCAGCAGCAGCTGCAATAGCGGGTCATCCGAACAGCTACCGCCACCGCCATTTGCAGTCTTGTCAGCGTGATAAGCTACGTAAGTCTTTATGTAGCCTATCACAGCTGACTACGGGGATGCAAACGGTGGTGCCTATGGCTGCCGCCATTTCCGTCCCTGCTAGCCAGCGGCCAGATGTCCAGCTGCTGGCGGAGCCAGCCGGCAGCTCAGCAGATACCTGAGGATTCCGGGGGGAGTCTGGAATCTGGCGAGGATTCGGGGGGAGGGACGGAGCGCCTCCACCCCAGCGGAACCTGGCGGAACCAGGTAAGGGGAGTATCATACATCCCTAGTACCAACCCACAGAATACATGGAATTGAATGAATAAAAGCACTACCTAAAAACCAACAATTCAACACAAAAGGATCACAACATGAAAATCCCATTCAAATAATAGAAAGCCCTCTTGAAACAGAAAGGACTTCCTGCTTGAGACTCATGGCAGACCAACATCTCCAGGGATGTTGCCACACCACAAAAGGACTTCCTGCCAATTGTCACCAGCCAAATCGCAGCTGGCCTTGCCACTTGGAGGAGGCCTCATCAGATGCTCTAAGACAACTTATCCAAGAGTCATGTGGAAGTGGGCAATTTTACTAGGTCTGTTAGCCACGTCAGTCTGAAGCCTTAATCCCTAGCGTGTCTGGGTGTTGCGGTGCAATTCCGGAGCAGGTCAGGATCAGGCCAAAGAACTCCAATATGGGTTGGATCACTCTGAAGAGCATTGGGGGTGCTTCAGTCCGATGTGGACAGCAACCCCACCCCACTGTGTGAGCCCCTCGCTCCTTACCTGGTCTCCAGGGAATCACATGCAGCCATCACTCTCTGAGATGGAGTTGCCATTTCCTTTCAAAATGGTGACTCTTCTTCTTCCAGTAATACGAAATGCCATTTTAAAAAAATAAATGAAAGGTGACCCCCTTGCAGAGGCCAATGGGTCAGGCCCTCCCGACAGATCCAGGTAAGGAGTGGGGGTTCTGTGGGGGTGGCAATGACAGTGGGGGGTCACTCTCGGTGGGGATTTCCCCCCTTCTGCTTCGGGTCTCTAGATGTTGCTTCAGAACCAGAGAAGTGGGCCAACCCAGCTTCAGGGGCGGTTGAGGCGAGTTCATGCCGATTGGAGTGTTCTAAACTGAGCTCTGAATTAGGTTGGGTGGGCTGTGCATGGCCCTAATTTTTGCTACCCTGACCTTAGAGGGCTTCAAATGGATCAGCACCTTAATCTGCACCCTGAAGCTGAGTGTTAGGCAAGGAATCTCTTTTAAAACAGGTGTGGTGCTGTCTCTCCACCCTGCCCCAGTTGTCAACTGAGGGGTCACCAGACCTCTCTCCACTGCCTTCAGAGGAAGGCCCACCTGGCCCCTCCAAGCCTCCTCTCCGACTTCTGTACTTCTCGAGTTTAGAGGAACGTCCATCTTCCTGTGTTATTGCTCCCAATTTGCTCCATCTGAATATGATGATGGCGTTCTGCAAATGGTTGGGGGCAGGAGGCCAGGGACAAGCAATAAATCCAAGCCAGATTATCTGCTATATAAAGGGGTTAGGGGAGATAGTAGGTATGTATGAAAGTCACTTACCTTTTCGCAGCTTGGATTCATGGGGGGGAGAGACGCTCCGTCCCTGCCCCCGGAATCCTCCATGGGCCAGCTCGGCTCCATGGTGGCTCCACAGAGCTGCCAGCTAGGGCCGTCGGCAGCCGGAGTTCTGGCCATGGACAGGCTGCTGTGGATGCAAATGGAGGCCACCGTAGTGGCCGCCATTTACATCCTGTGAAGCTGCTGTAATATGCTACGTAAGTATTTACGTAGCCTATCACGGCAAGCCAAAAAAAAAAAGTGTATGCAAATGGCGGCGGCTATGGCGGCTGCCATTTGCATTCCGTATTTTTCGCCATTTTAGCTTACGTAAATATTTATGGAGGCTATTACAGCAAAGAAAAGGGGAATACAAATGGCGTAGTGGATGCCATTTGTGTTTCTTTTTGCCCCTGCCGTTTTACCCTACACAAGTATTTACGTCAGCTATTACAGTGGGAAAAAAAGAAACGCAAATAGCACCCACTACGCTATTTGGGTTCCCCTTTTTTTGCGTGACAGCCTACGTAAACTGTTTTGTTTTGAGTTTTTTTGACCTGGCGTGATAGGCTACGTAAATACTTACATAGCCTATCTCGGTTAATGCTGGGACCCTATATGTATCCCGGCAGAGCCCATGATAGTCTACGTAAATATTTACGTATCCCATCAGGGTGAGAAAAAGGGATGCAAATGGCGGCAGCTACAGCAACCACCATTTGTGTCCCTGTGCAGGCCAGCAGCGGCTGGATGTCTCTGTGGGCGGCCCCGGCTGGTGGCTCCACAGATTCATTGAGGAGTGGAGCCAGCCGGCAAGGATATCGGCGGGAGGGACGAAGCACCTCCCCCCCACCATGGATGTCATGAAACGAAACCGGTAAGTTGTTTGGTACATCCCTACTTGGTATACAACTGAGATGAGTGCAGTGGAGCAAGTGGGGAGATGGCTAGAATGCAGGTGGAGGAAAACTCGTGCTGAGTCTGACCGAACACAGGTAAGAGCCCACTAGCAAGCTATTTGTGTTCCCCTTTCTTGTTGCCTTAATAGTTGACGTAAATATTGCCAGAGATGAAGACGGCAAAAAATAAGGAACACAAATGGCGGCGGATGTAGCCGCCGCCATTTGCATATGCCTTTTTTTTTTTTTACCTACCCAGACATCAGAGGCTACATAAGTAATAACGTGGTCTATCACAGCTAAATACAGGGACGAAAATGGCAGCTGCTACGGCAGCCGCCTTTTGCATCCCTGCAGATTACCCAGCGGCTGGATGTCCGGCTGCGGGCGGCCGGAGCTCGACGGCGGCTCCGCAGCTTGGCCACAGAGCGGAGCCGGCCAGGCAGGATTCCAAGGGGAAGGGACGGAGCACCTCCCCCCAGCAGAAACACAACTGAATGGAAGGTAAGTTTTCCATCCATCCCTAGCCAAGTCCAATCGACCATTTGTGTGCTTGACCCATTCCCTTCATGGCTTATTAAATCAAGCAAGTAGGGGATGTCCAGCTGGCTCCAGGAGTTTGTAAATTCCTCCTTGAGAGAGGGAGTGGTGCTGGCCACTTTAAAAGAGGCGGTAGACAGACCACTCCTAAAAAAGCCAAACCTGGAGGATGTTAACAATTATAGGCCAGTGGCCAACATCCCTTCCTGGGCAAGGTGCTCGAGCAGGTGGTTGCAGGACAGCTCCAGGCACTGTTGAATGAAACAGATTGTCTAGATCCGGGCTTCAGGCCTGGTTTTGGAATGGAAACTGCCTTGGTTGCACTGTGGGATGACCTCTGCTTTGAGAGGGATGGGGGAATGAGATACCATCTCAGAAGTGTTCGATGCCATTGACTATGATATCCATCTGCACAGATTGTCTGGGCTGGGTGTTGGAGGCACTGCACTGCAGTGGTTCTGCTCCTACTTGGATGGCCGACTCCAGAAGGTGGTGCTGGGGGATTAGCGCTCTGTACCATGGCAATTGTGCCATGGGGTTCCACAGGGCTATATTTTATCCCCCATGCTGTTTAATATCTGCACGAAACTGCTGGGGGAGCTTATCCAGAGGTGTGGGCTGAGGTGCCATCAATATGCACATGACACCCAGCTCTACGTCACTTTCTCATCAAACCCAGCTGAGGCAGTGGCTGTTCTGAATCGGGGCCTGGGCACGGTAAGGTACTGGATGAGGGCCAATAAACTGAAACTCAATCCAGACAAGATGGAGGTACTGCTGGTGGGTGGTTCATCTGCCCAGCAAGGTGATAATCAACCTGTTCTGGAGGGAGTTGCACTCCCCCCAAAGGATCACGTTCATAGTTTGGGGGTGCTCTTGGATCCAGAACTGTCACTTGAGGCACAGGTGAACTCAGTGGCACGGAGCACTTTTTATCAGCTTTGGCTGGTATCCCAACTATGCCCTTATCTGGACAGAGAGAGCCTAGCTACCGTTATCCATGCTCTGGTAACCTCTCGCCTGGATTACTGCAATGCGTTATATGTGGGGCTGCCTTTGAAAGTGGTCCAGAAACTTCAGCCGGTGCAAAATAGGGCAGCAAGATTGTTACTGGCCTTTGAGCTCATATTACGTCAGTACTTTCCCAGCTGCACTGGCTGCCAGTCCAGTTCCGCCCCGATTCATAGTGCTGGTAGTAACATTTAAAGCCCTTAAGGGTTTGGGGCCAGGTTATCTGAAGGATCGCCTCCTCCCATGTGTTCCTTCCTGCCCAGACCCTGAGATCATCCTCAAAGTCCATTCTCCGTGAGCCCCCGCCAAAGGAAGTGAGGCGGGTGACTACTAGGAGGAGGGCTTTTTCTGCTGTGGCACCCTGGCTGTGGAATGAGCTCCCTAGTGAGGTTCTCCTGGTGCCTACATTGTATAACTGCTGGTGCCAGGTGAAGACCTTTTTATTTTCCCAGGCATTTTAGCATTTTCGCTTTCTAGACTTTTATCTTTGCTGTTATAAACCTGTATTTTAAATTCCTGCACTGTTGCTAGGTTGCTAGGTTTTACTGTGGTTGTATTGTTATATTGTGGTTTGGATGTGCTATATATTTAAAATTGTTTTATTTAAGGCCGTTTGATTTTAATTTTTCTGAACCACCCAGAGAGCTTTGGCTATTGGTCGGTATAGAAATAAAATGAAATAAATAAATAAATAGATGTGTAGAAGCTGGCGGTGCGGGGGGGACACACAAGACAGGATGGATATTCTTAGAGCTTAAGAGATAAGGCCAATAATAGGACACAAATCCTTTCCCCTACCTCATTAAAATGGCCGAGCCAGGCAATGGCTTCCTGCTTAATGGTGAGTTTCATGTCTAGAGATGCCTGTCTCTCCACACTCCCTATAGTCACTCTAGCACGAGACTCATTGGGAAACATCACCCAATACACGATAGCAAAGTCAGCTGCCAGTTCCCCAGTCTTATCCAGATACAGTCTGTCCATGGAACCATTAGAAAACTGGATTTCTCGTAAGGAAGTGTGAAGCTATAATGACAGTAGGGATGGGGGAGAATTTCTCCCCGAAACTTCAGGGGGCCGAGCTCCAATGCATTCGGTCCTCCGAAGGTTATTCGGAGAGAACTTCTCCACTTCCCCGCCCCCTGCCCCCCCCGGGATGGGACTTAACCTTCACGAATGTCCCTCCCAGGGGCGGGGGCGGCAGCTGGGCTTTTGACCGGCTGCCGCCGCCGCCATTACAACCAAAGTAAAACAAAAACAAAAAATGCCCCTGTGATAGGCTATGTAACGATTAACGTAGCCTATCACGGCTAGATTTGCAAAGTCAGCCATGATAGGCTATGTTAATCGTTACGTAGCCTATCACAGGGGCGGTTTTTGTTTTTTGTTTTTCTTTTGAAGTTCGCAGCCGGGGAGATGGGGCGCTTCTCCCCGGCCTGAATTTCGGCCGGGTGAGGCAGGAAGCCTCCCCCCGGGCCTGAATTTCGGCCTGGCGAGGTGGGAAGCCTCCCCCCCCTGGCCTGAACTTCAGGGGGAGCAGCGAAGCTCCTCCCCCCCACCGCGAAGGAAGCTGCGAGACCAGGTAAGTGACTTTCGTGCACCCCGAAATGACAGACAAAACAGCCCACATTTAGAAATCATGAAAATGTAGTCCATATCTTAGGCCCATCACTTTGAGATGTGATCTTCCATGGTCAGGGCACATCCCATCCGAGCTCACAATGCCATTCTTTGACTGTTCACAGTCACAACTGCAGTTGTCAGAATAATCCGCAATCAATTCAAATCAAAAGGGATCATATTTAAGAGATGACTTTTCCCAAGTTGCACAGATTAGGGAAACTTGCTGGACATTTTTGTTGTTGTTTTACGGGGGGGGGGGTAGGTGGAAGTGCGCATTAGTACAAAGTGCACCTTGGCACATGACCAAAGTCCTCGTACAAAAAAGTGGATCCCATCAATGAACAGAGGTCAGAAGTACAGATGCCTGATCATTTGCAGAGATTCTAAAACAAAACCTGCCCATTCCTACTCATAATGAAGATACCAGGCATGTTCAGACATCATGCTAAGCCGTAATGGTTAAGGAATCTCTGTTCACCTTGGTGGCTAAGCATGTCATGTGAGGCAGAAAACTACATTCCCCATGCGTAGTAAGGCACCCCGACTAACCACCCCTCTGCAAAATGTTAAGGGTCCCGAGGTGACTTATCGTGTCATCTGGCGGACTCCCCAGTGTTTCAACAGGGTCCAGAGGAATTCCAGGCCATGACCATAGAGTCTGCTGGATACAGTCTCTTCCACTGTGGCAGTGCTTTAATTGCAATGGGTTTTCTCTATGGCCAAGTGCTATTTTGGACCCTGGGGAGGACACTAGGAGCCCTTTTCGTTCCACAGAAGATGGGATGCTCACAAAACACATCAAGAAGATAGCCAGATAACAATGGAGAAAGGATGGTTACCAAAAAGAAGATAACATTGGTGGAAAAGCTCATATACCCTCTCAGAATGCCACAGCTCATATACCCTCTCGGAATGTGCATTATCCATCAGGGATGGATGGACTCACCTCTGTCCTAGGCATGGGGAAGGTCCCAAGGCCCCCCACGCAGCCCCCCAGCTTGCCTTGCAAGGTCATCCAAGTGAGCTGCCCCACCCGCCTCCACAGGGGTTAACTGCTGGAGTCCTCAGCACACATGGGTGGTGGTAGTGAAAACTTTCTGCTATGGCAGCAAAGAGTTGACAATTCACATTTGAAATGGAAGGCATCACAGTGCTCACAACCCTGAACACAGTTGCCGATATCAAACCTGTCGAGGTTGGTTGCAGGACGCAGGACGAAAGGCGCTGTCTGCCTCCCGTGCCTGGGCTGTTTTCAGATGTCGATGGATGCAAGGCTGGCCAGAGCTTTGTTGACTCCCAAAGCCAAGGGGCTGCCTGCATATGCAAGCTTCTTGAGGCAGGGGTGGAATCATCCTGGCTGGGCCACAAAGCTTCTTCTCTAGGGCTGGAGGGGTAGAATTGGTGCGGTGCCATGAGGTATGCTGGGACTCCTGGTTCACCTACTGGTTGCTGTTACCAGTAAGCACTTGATGTCTAGGCATGGTAGTAATGTGTGGAGTACTGTATATAAAGTAGGGATGTTACCACTACGATTTCCACTCTTGTAAAAAAAAAAGAAAAAGAAAACGACATGATAGGCTACATAAATCTTTACGTAGCCAATCATGGCTGGGGTGGGTTTTAAAATTTTGTTATCGGAGGTCGATTGGGGTAGGGTGGACGTACCGGAAGCAATAAGGGGAGTAGGGAAGGAGGGGGGAATGAGGTTTCGACTTGTTGTGTGTTCCGTTGACTGTATGTCCGTGGTCCGCACGTTATTTATTGCAGGGGTACAGGCTTTGTGAAGTGCGGCGTATTGGGTGAGAAGAAAATATAAGATTATGTGGAACTAGTCTTAGGGATTTCCGGGTCCGGGAAGGTATGAAAACTTTTTGAATGGGGCCGGCCATCACTGTGTGACATTCCGTCGGGCGCGGCTGCCTCTCCCTACCCCTGGGGATGTCGGGGGGGGTCGGGGTGCGGGGTGTAAATGGGGCGGGGCGACGTGGAACATAGCTGTATGGGTATGCCGATTCAGGCCGGCCCGGGTCCGGCGGGGAATGGATCATCCGGCGAGATGAATTCAAATAAGATACTGGGCGGGGCGGGGGGGCACCTTGGTCGTTTGGGTGAGGTGGTGGTGTTGGAGTTGCAGAGGGGTTCAGGGGCAGGGGATTGTGCAGTTTTTATTGATGGGGGCGGGCGGTGGCTAATTGGGATTGTTTGCTTTGTTTGTTTGTTTGTTTGTTCGTTTTTGGGTTATGACTGTAGGTGTTAAGGACGAGGCGAGCACGTGCCTTTCCCCTTTGTTTAAGTGTGAGTGATTTGGTTGTTTGGGGTCTCCAAGGGCCCCTGGGTAGCGGGGTTCGGGCCGCGGGGGGGGCTTGCACGCAGCGGACTAGGCAGAGCGCAGGACATCTAGCGGCGGAAAGGCAGTCTGTGGTAATGCCCGATGGCCAGAGTTTCCGGTTCGGGCCCGCACCACCCCCAGGCTCCTACCAGGATCGAGTCCGTCACCTCCAGAATAGCATGAATCCATATTGCCCTTGGTCGGCCCCTCTTCCTTTTGCCCTCCAGTTTCCCTAGCATCAGCATCTTCTCCAAGGCATTCTGTCTTCTCATGATGTGGTCAAAACACTTCACTTTTGCCTTTAATACCATTCCCTCAATGGAGCAGTCTGGCTTTATTTCCTGGAGGATGGACTGGTTTGATCTTCTAGCGGTCCAAGGCACTCTCAGGATTTTCCTCCAACACCACAGTTCAAAAGTGTCTATCTTCCTTCGCTTAGCCTTCATTATGGTCCAGCTCTCGCAGCCATAGGTTACTCATCATCATCATGGCGATCACTCTTGACCGAGTAAGATTGTCTTCCAAAGATAGAGTCTATATGGATAACTCTTTAAAAGGATTAGACATTCATAGAAGATAGGTCAATCAACACATTAATCTCTAGCAGTGGGTCTGCAGGTGGTTATGAAGGTGGATTCTGGATCTACACAGCCTCCCACAGCGAGGACATAGGTTTCCAGCTGGAAGGTGGTCACAGTGAGGGTTTGCTTGACATGCCTTCCGCTGAGCTCGTTTCTCCCTTTCGCTCTGTACTCGTGCTTCTTCTAACTCCTTAGCGCCTTTAATATAGGCTGACTTCCAGTTGGAACGCTCATGAGTTAGAGCTTCCCAGTTTTCAATGCTTACATTACATTTTTCTAGATTAGCTTTAAGAACATCTTTAAAGCTCTTTTGCTGTCCACCAATATTCCGTTTTCCACCGTAAGCTGGGAATAGAGTAACTGCTTTGGAAGACAATAATCAGGCAATCGAACAACATGGCCGATCCAGCGAAGTTGATGTTGGAGCATCATTGTTTCAATGCTGGTGGTCTTTGCTTCTTCCAGTATGCTCACATTAGTCTGTCTTCCCAAGTAATTTGCAGAATTTTTCGGAGCAGAGGCAGCATTGGTGGAATATTTTGAGAAGTTGGGAGTGGCATTTATAGATGGTCCATGTTTCACAGGCATACAGTAAGGTTGGTAGTACAATGGCTTTTTAAACAAGCTTTTTGGTCTCCCTGTGAATGTCCTGATCCTCAAGCACTCTATGCTTCATTCGGGATAATGCTACAGTCGCAGAGCTTGGGCGATGCTGAATTTCAGCTGTTGTGGAGAGATGGCTGCCAAGACAAGACAGGTGGTCAACATTTTCCAGCATCACACCGTTAAGCTGGATTGATGGCACTACAGAGGAGTTGGTTTGTGCTTGCTGGTAAAGCATTTTGAGTTTTTTTGATGTTAAGTGCCGAGCTGTTCATATGCTTCTGCGAAGATGTTTAGGATAGTTTGGAGGTCTTCCTCTGAATGTGTGCAGATTACGTTATCATCAGCATATTGATGTTCTATGATACAGGATGTAATTACCTTACTTTTTGCTTTCAGCCGACTGAGATTAAAAAGTTTTCCATCTGTTCGATATATGATTTCTACACCAGTGGGAAATTTCCCTCCAACAAGGTGTAGAATCATGGCGATGAAGATAGCGAATAGGATCGGCGCAATGACGCATCTGTCAGGGTGGAAACTGAGCCAATAGAACCCCAGAGCAGTTCTGATTCTGAGGAGGAACCGCAATCCGTGGGAGAGGAGCTCACTCATCTCTCACAGGCACAGCAGCTGGCAGAGATTCCTCCTCCCAGCATTCCTGGGATAGATAGTGACCCTGGCAGTGAGAGAGTGCTGGAGGGGGGCTTGCTGGATGCTCGACGATGACGCAGGGAGCGATGACAGATGGAGGGCGCGGAAAGGAGGTGTAGCGCTCATTTTGCACGCAAGCAATGGTCGTGTCCCAAGGACCCAAGGGAAAGAGGGAGGATCTCTCCCTAGCCCATAAGTTCAGGATCTTCCCGTGATTCTCCTTCAAATGGGGACCAACTGCCTAACCTGGAGCGTAGGCTACTCTGCTATCTTTCCCCAGTGCTGTTCCTTTCTTAGTCACTGGTGATTAGCATCTGCAAGAGTCATTAAGTTGTAAAAGGATTAAAGCCTTGACAAGAATCCTTTTGTCTGTGTCTTGAGTTGGTTCCTGGAGTAGACTGTAAGAGGCAGCTAGGGCACAGTGACACATCCCTGTTTAATGCCTGATCCCACTCTGAATGGATCACTTTGAGAGCCATGGTTATCCATGGTTGTCACTGTCATGTTGTCATGGAGGAGCTGCAAGAAGTTCTCAAACTTATTAGGGCATCTGGTTTTCAGAAGGATGGTCCAGAGAGCAGTACAATTTACAGTATCGAACGTAGGGATGTCAGAGAATTTCACCACGAATCTCAGGGAGGCCGAAAGCCGGCACAATCGCCCCCCCCAAATTAGTGGCAGAACGGTCTGCCCCTCGCCCCCACCCAGGACGGAACTTACCTTGTGCGAATGTCCCTGGCAGCGGCGTAAGGGGTTTGTACTATGGTTTGCTGGTCTGTAAATGGCCTTTGTGGCATTAAAAAAGCACCGTGAGTCATGGGCATCTCAAAATGCTGGATTTCTTGTGCTTTCTTTATCTACCAGGTGTTCTTAAGTTCTCTAGTTCTTCTTTGGACCTCAGCCTTTGCACTGGCATAGGTTTTTTTTTCTTAGCAGCACAGTTGATGTCTTTTTGCCATATTTGGAAAACTTTCCTTTTCTTATCAATAATATGTTCAATCGCCCTATCATTCTCATCAAACCAATCCTGAAGTTTCCTGGTTTAGTATCTGATAGTTTGTTCACAGGCTGCAATATTGGAAGTCTTCAGTTTATTCCAGTGTTCCTCGACATTTTCAGGAGTTTCCATAGGTAGATGTTCCTTGAGGGTTGTTTGAAAGCACGCTTACTTAATAGGGTCTTGAAGGGCTTGGGTGTTCATTTTACACCTTGGTTTTCTTCCTTGGAGCCTATGTTGAGGGACAATCTTAATGTTCATCGTGGAACGAATTAATCGGTGGTAAGTCCAGCAGTCATCCGCATTCATCATGGCTCTAGTGAAGAGAACATCACAGCGGTCTCTGGCATGGTCAATTACATAATCTAGAAGATTCCAGTGCTTCAACCAGGGTTGCTTCCATGATGTTTTAAATTTATTTTTCTGACCAAAAAGTGTGTTGGCAATGATGAGATTATGCTCTGCACATTTAGTCAGAAGTAGAATTCCATTCTGGTTGCTGTTGCCGACTCCTTCTTTCCCAATGGTCCCTGGCCACAAATCAAAATCACGCCCAACTCCTGCATTGAAATCACCCAGGAGGAGGATTTTATCCTCCTTAGGTATCTCTGATAAGATGGTGCCCAGTTGGGAGAACCATTTTTCTTTGATGTCTTCATCAGCATCTAATGATGGTGCATAGGCACTTAGAATAGTTTCCTGCTGGTTTTTGGGGAGTTTTATTCGAAGGGTTGAGAGTCGTTCATTAAGGCCAGTAGGGACTTCTGACAAGAGCTTCATAAGATCAATTTTAATAGCGAAGCCTACTCCATGTATTCGTCATGCTTGTTCAGGCAGTCCTTTCCAGAAGAAGGTGTAACCCCCTTTTTCTTCCTTGAGTTCTCCCTCTCCTGCTCTTCGAGTTTCTTGGAGTGCTGCTATGTCAATGTTAAAACATCTCAGCTCCCCTGCAATGATGGCAGTCCTGCGTTCAGGGTGTTCACTATCTGTATTGTCCAGCAGTGGCCGTATATTCCATGTTCCAAAGTTCATTTGTCTTTTGCAACTGCTAAATGGTGACCCCACTGGATGCGGTAATCCAGTCAGGGAGAAGATGAGGCAGACGATGTTTAGGGCACCTTTTCTGGCCCCCTCCCCATATGGGTTGAGCAGAGCGGAAACTGAATAGGACTGCTCAGGCATGGATACAGCTGCCGAACTACTCAACAGCCTCAGTCCTTGAGTCAGCACTACTGAATCTGTATCCGCCACCCATGTGCCGGTCCATGACTAGGGGCTTCTGGATTTCACAGTCTTGCCCCGTTGCCATTTGCTGATTGCCATGGGACTTTTGGTTGGTTGATTTTAGATTGGAAGATGCCTGTGCATGAATTTGTTTTATATGAGGAGATCAGTGCACAGTGATCAACACACAGTCTTCACAGAAAAGGCTCTAATCCAATGGCATGAATATCATGACAATTGGTGGTCCTTTATCTGCTGCAGCCTTCATCCACCTTCTCAACCATTGTAACATACAGTAAGGGCCAGAAATATTGGAACTAGGATAACTGTTTTGGCTGTTGGCCTCTGTACACCACCACATTGAAGCTGAAAGGAAACTAGGTATGTATGAATGTACCCTTACCTGGCTCCGCCGGGTTCCGCTGGGGGAGGGAGGCACTCCGTCCCTCCCCCAGGAATCCTGGCCAGCCGGCTCCACTCCATGGGGATTCCGCAGAGCCGCCAGCTCCGCCAGCAGCTGGACATCCGGCCGCTGGCTAGGAGGGACGCAAATGGCGGTGGCCGTAGCTGCCGCCATTTGCGTCCCTGTAGTCAGCCGTGATAGGCTACGTAAAGACTTACGTAGCCTATCACGTCTGGCTTAAAAAACACAACAAACAATATGTGTATGCAAATGGTGGCGGCTACAGCCGCAGCCATTTGTGTTCCTTATTTTTGGCTGTCTTAGTCTACGGAAATATGTACCTAGACTAAGACGGCGAAAATAAGGGGGAACGCAAATAGCATCCACCACGCTATTTGCTTTCCCCTTATTTTCGCCGTCTTAGTCTACGTCAGAGCTTTCCAGTCTTTTCCTGTTGGTAACACACTTTTTAGACATGCATCATTTCGTGACACGGTAACTCAGTTTTACTAGCAAATCGGAGGTTAAACTAACGCGTTATAAGAGATATGGACACATACATAAATTGTAATAACAAAATGTATAGGGATACAACATATCTCATGAAAACCATTCATTTATATTTGTAAAAATATATGATTTGTAAGATAGTAACATACATTGTTGTCATTTATGAGTAACAGTATGTAAATATTTGCAAGAATTTTAAAAAGTTGAATAACACCAATAACTACTTACCATTTTAATGGGATGTATGAGGTTGGTTGGATGAACACAGCTCTTCAATATTTAATGGAATATTAGATAAAGACACTCGCATTTCGTCAACAAGCATTTTTAAGCTTCCACATTTCAGTGTCTTTAACTTTGCCATCGTTGAAAAGGATACTTCACAAATGTATGTAGTACAAAACTGCAGAAGAATTTTTAATGCTTTTTTTAGCTATGTTTGGATGCATTTTTGAAATGTGAATCCAAAAGCGGTCTAAGTCACCCTGTTAGGGATGTACAAAAGTCCCTTACCTGAACCTGGAAGTTGATTCGCGGCGTGGGGGAGGCGCTCCATCCCTCCCCCCGAAATTCAGGCCAGGGGGAGGCGCCCTGTCCCTCCCCCCCGAAATTCTGGCCAGTGGGGAGGCGCCCCGTCCTTCCGTTTGCGAATCCTGTCCTGCCAGGACACAAATGGTACCAGCCGTTGCCGCCGCCGTTTGCGCCCCTGCAGTCAGCCGTGATAGGCTACGTAAATGTTTACGTAGCCTATCATGGCTGAGGGGGGAAAAAAAAACACGCGTTCGTAAATGGAGGGGCCCAGGGGCACCGCCATTTGCGTTCCTTATTTTGGCACGTGTAGTCTACGTAAACATTTACGTAGACTACGGCGAAAATAAGGGGAACGCAAACAGCGTAGATGCTGTTCCTTATTTTGGCACATGTAGTCTATGTAAACATTTACGTAGACTACGGCAAAAATAAGGGGAACGCAAACAGTGTAGACGCTACGCTGATTGCGTTCCCCTTATTTTTGCCGTAGTCCACATAAATGGTTGCATAGACTACACGTGCCAAACTAAGGAATGCAAATGGTGGTGCCCATGGGCACCGCCATTTGCGTACGCACGGGTTTTTTTTTTTCACTCAGCAGTGATAGGCTACATGAAGTTTTACATAGCCTATCACTTGTTTTTTTAAACTTGGAAATGGCGGTGGCGGCAGCCGGTCGGAAGACCAGCCGCCGCCGCTGCACCGCCGCCGGAGCCGCTGCCGCCAGGGACATTCGCACAAGGTAAGTCCCGTCCCGGGTGGGGGGGCAGACCATTTCTCCACCAATTTCGGGGAGCCGAATGCGCTGGCATTCGGCCTTCCTGAGATTCATGGAGAAATTCTCTGACAACCCTACACCCTGTTCATTCATCATTAACAGTTTTCGATCATTTTTTATGTCAGCTAATTCCTCTTCTTCAATAAGTGAAAAATTCCTCATTGCAGTTGAAAGAAATGGATTTCTGATCCAATCACCGTCTTGGATTTCAACATTTGGGAAGGAATTATGAACTTTCTCTCCAAGCAATGTGAAATGGTCAACAATTAGCGAGCTGATATCACATTTTAGCCTGCACTCAGCAGTTTGGGAAAACATTTCAAAATTTCCTTCTTTCACTTTCCTTTTCCAAATTGCTATTTTGTCTCTCATAGCACAAATTTTATCTACTGCTGTTAAGATATTTTCTCCTTTTCCTCTCATACTGTTGTTTATTTTATTCAAATGTTCAAATATGTCAGCAAGATATGCCAATTTTGTGCACCAAAGTTTGCTTTGAATTAGATCACAGAATTCATTTTGCTGATTTTCCTCAAAATGTTTAAGCATCATTTCCCTCAATTCATATATTGAGGCACTCAAAGCACTCGACCTCTTGAGAGCCAACGAACTTCTGTGTGTAGTAGAAGCTTTTTAAACTTTGACCCCATGTCTTCACAAATATGAGCAAATAATCTTGATTGCAGAGGTCTACTTTTAATGTAATTGACCATTTGAACCACTTTGTCCAAAACTTTTATTAATTCATTTCCAATGGTTTGCGCGACTAGTGCTTTGCGATGTAAAAAGAAATGAGTAATTATAATATTTTCATTCTCTTTCTTTGTTAAAGCTATAAAACCTTTTGTTGAACCAACCATTGAGGGTGTGTCATCTGTACATATTCCTACACAATTTAACCATTGCAAATTATTTTCCTTCATGAATCAATCAAAAGTTTTAAATATATCTTCACCTCTAGTTCTCATTGGAAGTTCTAGACAACACAAGAATTGCTCAATAATTCTGTCAGTATGAATGAAGCGTATAAAAACCAGTAATTGTGCTAACCTACTGACATCTGTTGCTTCATCTAATTGCATTGTAAAGATCATATTATCGTCTTGAAAAATATCCTTCATTTGCTGCTTATTGTCATCAGACATGTCTTGAATACATCTTCCGATTGTGTTATCTGCCAAAGGTATTTTATTAACTTCTATCTCAAATTCGGGCCCAAACATTGTTCGAACAATAGCACAGCAAGATTCCTTTATGGTGGTTTCGGCAATAGCATGTGGGTCCTTGTTTTTGGCAATTATTTGAGCAAACAAGTAACTTGCCTTTTGAGCTTTCTCTGATGTCTTCATTCTCTTTATAGAATGATGCAGACTGCTTCTTTCTAGACTACAAGGCTATACTGCTGTAAATATTGCAATGCCTATGTCCAGAGTCCAGTTCCAGCACTCTCCAGTGGTACGCTGCCAGTGGGTGGTTAATCCACAATTACAGCAGAGTAAAAATAAAAATAAATGGCAGAAATCAACTGAGCTCCGTTCCGACTGGCCAAGATGGTGGACAGCACGCTCGGTGCAGACCCAGGTGGCGTTTCCACCTGTGTGTTACTTTGGCCTGGACGCGCAGCAGCATGGTGAAGAAGTCCGCGAAGGGCACACCAGAAACCATGCAGGGCTGGGGGCCGCTGCCAATTCCTCGCGCCAGTGTCGGCCGAGCTCTGCTCCCAGGGCAGTGTCTCCCTTCCCCTCTCTTCGCCCCACACCTCTACCTTTCTGGGGAGTGCAGGCTCAAAGCTCCTCACCTGCCCGGCGCAGCCCTCCCTGCTCTGGGGGAATCCAGCGAGCCATTGTTCTCCCCCGCTGCACTGCAGCCGCACCGAGGACGTGGGGAAGCCTCTCGCCCGAGCTGATTGCAAATTGCTCGACTAATTGCTCTGCTAACTTCGAATTCTCCACACTCCTTGTGCAGCCAGCATTACCACACTCCTCGCCATACCGCTCCAACACCGCCAATCACGTGCGTCCTGCATCAAGGCGCCACGTGATCCTAAAGCCCCTAATGTTAAAACACCTAAGCATTAGCAGCTAAACTGCTTTAACATTAGCTGCTTTAGGAAGTTCCAGGGGAGGGACCAAGCAAAGCAAACGTGAGTAAGGGAGCTCCGTGGTGCCCTTCTGCACAATTTTCCCGTGCACACCTACACACTGCTGGCGACACACTAATGTGTCACAACACACAGTTTGGAATGCTCTGGTCTACGTAAATATTTACGTAGACTAAGATGGCCAAAAATAAGGAACGCATATGGCGGCGGCCATAGCCGCCACCGGCCATAGCCGCCGCCGTTTGCATATGCAGTTGTTGTTGTTGCTTTTAAACCCAGCCATGATAGGCTACATAAACCTTTACGTGGCCTATCACATCGTTGTTGTTGTTTTTTTAACAAGACCACAAATGGCCATGGCGGCAGCCGGTTGGAAGATCCGCCCCAGGTAAGCCTCATCCTGGGGAGGATCGGCAGGGGGGGGGGCGGGGGGGCAGGCCATTCTGCCACAGATTTCGGGGGGCCGAATGCACTGGCATTCAGACTCACCGAGATCCATGGCAGAATTCTCTGCCATCCCTAAAGGAAACACACCCAGATGGGAGTGAAGTCAGGACTTTCAGCTGTAATTCAAGGGGTTTGACAAAAGTGGGGCACTAACCATTCAGGAAGTACAGCCAGTGGCATACAGAGGCCAACTGCCAAAACAGTTATCCTTGTTCCAATATTTCTGGCCCTGACTGTACACCTTGCTATCTTCCGCCTGTTCTGCTGTTGAGGACTTGCTTGGATCGTTCTTTGTCTGGTTCCTCCCCCTTGATCTTGCCGCCATGGGTGACCCTGCTGGGAGTACATAACTCCCGACGCTTCACTCACGGAGTTCACTGGAACACACAAGCCCACTCACCACAGCAGGGTGATGATTCAGCAGAGTAGGTTCGGACGTATACCAGTGAATGGGAACGTGTGGCCCTCCAGATAGCACTGGACTGCACATTCAGCAGCCCGAACTGGCCTAGGCCATGGGGAAAAATGATGGGAGTTGCAGTCCAAGAACATCAGGAGGACCACATCTTCCCCATTCCTTATGTGCATGAAGGTGCACACTACTTGGGGGAGTTTCCCAGCCCTGCTCCCTTTGCAACCCTCCCACTTGCACTCCTTGTGCTGGATTAGCCAAGATTCTGTTGTTTATTTGGTCAGTTGCTTCTGACTCTTCATGACTTCATGGAGCAGCTCACGCCAGAGCTTTCTGTCGGCCATCGCCATCCCCAGCTCCCCCAAGGTCGACTCCCTCACCTCCAGAATATCATCCATCCATCTTGCCCTTGGTCGGCCCCTCTTCCTCTTGCCTTCCACTTTCCCCAGCATCAGCATCTCCGTATAGGAGATCGTGCAGCACTCTCACCCCTTAGGGTACACTACCAAACAGAGATGAGCCAAAGGAAAGCCATCTGAGCTGGTCCACACAGAAGCAATTCAAGAGACCCCAGGAACATTATTGCATCCAGAGTGAGCCATAGCGCTCATCATTCTGCGGTCGCGATGGGAGCACAGAGGTACGTCCATTGGTGCATGCCCAGCAGCAAGTGCAGCAGCGTCCTCATGCTCGAGGATTTCACCCACCTGCCGGTACTCAGTAGCACATGGGCAAACATTGAGTACCAGTTAGTGAGTGACTCCAGCAAGGTGCAGCCCAGTGCTGTTCTCTGCTCAATCCAGGAGAGCCATAGTGGCCTCCTCGGTGACCAGAATGCACAGCTGGCCGTAGCTTGGAGGCTCATCTGACCGCAAAGTGCTCATCAAAGTGCTTAATGCCATTCCCGATAGGGAAACTGTCGATGTTGGTTGCGGGACGCAGGCTGAAAGGCACAGCCTGCCTCCCATGCCTGGGCTGGTTTCAGATTTTGACGGATGCAAGGCGGGCAGAGCTTGGCTGTTGTCAAAAGGCCGAGGGGTTGCCTGCATATGCAGGCTGAATGAGGTGGGTGTGGAAGCTTCCAGGCCGGGCCACAAAGCACCTTCTCTAGGGGCTGGAGGGGTAGAATTGGTGTACAGATTCCCAGGCTGAGCCCCACTCAATTTCCCCCCTGTCCAGTGGCCCCCTCCACAATTTCTGAGTGGATGGAGTAACCATGATGCAAGGTGATGAAAGGTAATGAAACGGGCAAAGGCGAAAGCACAGATAAGCAGACAGAGGTCAAAACACAGTTGGGCAGTCAGATATCTTACACAGTCCATAAGCAGAGTCAAGAAAAAAGCAAAGGTTCAGTAACACCGAGCATCCATCACAAGCCAAGGTCCATGAGGCAAGACAGAGGCCACAAAACCTGAAGAAACACCACTATTCCTAGCACTAGCTAGGCAGACAGTGAAGCCTTTTAACCCCAAAGCCTGCTGAGCCCCACCCAGAGCACAGCTGCAGTACATTAGGCTCTCTGGTCAGAGCCCTACTCATGAGGAGGCACTTTCTCCCAAGGAGACCTTCCTTGCAGTTGGGCACTTCTTACAGGAGCCTTGCTTCTGTATGTGTTGTTGCTCAGCCTCTGTTTCTAAGCAGAGCTCCCCTCTTGCTGTGGGGATGGACCCATGGTCCTCTCCCCGAAGGGCCCAGGCTCCCCCAAGTCTCCTAGTATACATGGTTCAAAGGCATCACCCTGTCTCTGGGAGGTCTACATCTGAGGAGGAGGAGAAGTCCAGCAGGGTCATGACATCCCCGAACATGGCCACCTCTAATCAAGCCACCTTTACACTCCCCACCATGTCCCTTTGGTACTATTACTCTGGGGCACTGGGGGAGATTAAAAGAGTGTTTAGACCCAGCCAGGTAACACTGCTTGGAGTGCTGTCACAGCAGCAGGACCCATGGTTCACCTACTGGTTGCTGTTACCAATAAGTGTTTGATGTCTACGCATGTTAGTAATTCGTGGAATATATTAGGGATTTCAGAGAATTCCGCCATGGACCGAAATGGGATCAAATTCCCTTCAGTCCATGCCACGGAATCCTCTGCGGAATTGCACCACGAGGTCCTGCAGAGCCAGCAGCCATGCGGCTTTTTTTTTTGTCATCCGCGCAGAGTCGCGAAACTTTCGTAAATAAAAACGCAAGGTAGTATATTCTGATAATAAATATGTAAGTTTTTTAAAAAATGAATTGTGCTCATTGCCTTGTTTGTGGGTTTGCGTTGCCTTTATTTTTGCCGTAGTCTGCATAAATCTTTACGTAGACTAGACGTGCCAAAATAAGGAACGCAAATGGCGGCGCCCATGGGCCGCCGCCATATTGCGTACGCGCTTTTTTTTTTTCCCAAGGTCAGCTGTGATAGGCTACGTGACGATTTACGTAGCCTATCACAGCTGACTTTGGAAAACTAGCCGTGATAGGCTACGTAAATTGTTATGTAGCCTATCACGGGGACTTTCTTTTTTTTACTTTAGCTTGTAATGGCGCCGGCGGCAGCCAGTCGGGAGACCGCCCGCCGCCCCCACCTGAGACGAAAACCCACTAAACCGCCGACGGGACCCCCCGCCGAGAGGGAGATTCAGAGAAGGTAAGTCCCATCCCGGTGGGGGGGTGGGGGGCGGGGGGCCGGCAGAGAATTTCCAGAACACTTTCGGGGGGCCAAATGCCTTGGCGCTCGGCCCCTGAAGATTCGGGGAGAAATTCTCCGCCATCCCTAGGCTAAAATGGAGGGAGAACCAACCTTGTACATGTCTACTCAGAAGTAAGTCTTATTGAGTTCAATGTGACTTACTTCTACACATGTCAGCACCCCACTTGCCACCATCTCAGCTTAGTATTTACACATCCAGCTCAGGATCAAACCTCCCGTTAGTTATCTTAGAAGACCCTTGGGTGAATGGGGCGGGGGCTTCCAGGGAACAGGTGGATTGATGGAGAAGCTACACACGCACACACACACACACATGCACACACACACACACACACCTAATGGAAGAATATCATTCTTCATATTCCCTGGTTCTTCAAATATTCTTCAAATATTCTTCTTCCTCATTTTGTCCATTCCCTGAGCATGTGCAGAGTGTGCTTTTTATTCAAACAAAGAGAAGCTTTCCCTTCATGCTGCATTCGTACAAGTGTGACTGCTTCAGAAAGAACTTTCCATTATACTGTCTCTTTTTCTTCTTGAGTTTCATAACAGAAGTATGGTGTAGTGGTTAGAGTCCAGCCCAAAATCACCCAGTGAGTGAGATAACTAACAGGAGGTTTGATCTTGAGCTGGATGTGGAAATACAAAGCTGAGCTGGGGGCAAGTGGGGTGCTGACATGTATAGGAGTAAGTTGCATTGAACTCAATAAGCCTTACTTCTGAGTAGACATGAACAAGGTTGGTTCTCCTCTCTATTTTAGCCTCACAATGTCAACAACAATGCTGGATGTGGACATATAAAGCTCAGCAGGGGGAATAATACTCGTGCAGGGTCTAGACCTGCATGGTCATTTTAAAAAGGTTTTTTCTTTCCTTAAAACAGTGTTGCATTAAACAAAGATTGCATCGCTCAGGCACACCTAGCACAGCCTTCTTTTGGGAAGCTCCTGGGAGGAGGACATGTTTCGGCTAAAAGAATTACTTCATGTCTCAGGGCAGTGGAAAAAGTATGTAAATATCTACAAAAAATAGCCTTTCTTACGGAATTTATGCAGACTCACGGAGATGGCTGGGCACCGGTATTACGGATGTCGGTATAGATTTACCTTGGTAATTTTCGGAGCGGAAAAAAAGAGGAGAATTCCGGAGGCTTGTGAATGATGGTACGGAGCACTGGCCACAAACTGCGGAAGTCAAGCGGCGTGGAAGGTACGCAGTTCGTACATCCCTAAACCTGTGATCTCTCAAGAGCACTTTTCTGTATCTGTGCCTCTCCTACCCCTTGCCTCTCTAATTTCCCTTTCTCTCTCCCTCCATCTGACATTCCATTCTCTACCTTTGTGGCCCCTTTCTCTCCTATTGTGCCCTTTCTCTCTCTTGAGCCCTGCACCACCCTTCTCTCTCTCCCATCAGCCTCTGATGCAGGTTGTTCTGCATTCTGAACACTTCCCCCAGGTGCTGTCTGACCACCACAGCTCCTGTTCCCAGGGAGGGATTAGGGATTATTAAAAGCCTGCTCATTTTGCAGATTGTCAGGCACCTTCTATTCCATCATCCTCCCAGTGACACAGTATGATTTTTCTTAGTTGACAAACTTCTGCAAATTTTCAGGGGCAAAATGCCCGCCCCCCCATGCACAAATTCCACCCAAATATGCATTTGAACTCCCTAGCCTATGGGGAAAATGTGCATTTTTAGGCAGGGTTTTTTTTAATATTGTGACTTTTTTTACAACAAAATTTGGACAAAACAGTTGAAGGTTAGAAACATGGTTCCCCAAATCTGCGGAATCCACCCTCCAGGGGAATAGCCCATCCACTGGTAGGGTTCATAAAAATGTGAACTCATTTAGTTCTATTGCAGATTCCTTCAACATTCCTACTCACAAGTCTCTCTGCCAGCCTGTCAAAAAATGTTTTTAAAAAACAGCTGGGAAGGGGCAAAGATGGGAGGCCATGATCATGAATCCAGGTTTGGGCAGTGGCCAGGGACGAGGCTAGAGTACCAACTGCACCCATTCCAGAGATATCAGATCTGATCAAGGTGTTGTTGTTCAGTCGTGTCCGACTCTTTGTGACCCCATGGACCATAGCACACCAGGCCTTCCTGTCCTGCGCTTTCTCCCGGAGCGTGCTCAAGTTCATATTCATTGATCAAGGTGACACATGCCTAATTTACACCCTGTTTGGGCTGCGGTAACATCCAGTATATGGGGGTGACTTTGGTAGAGACGGGTGAATGAGTGAGACTCGAGACTGCTCAGATCTTCCAAATATTGTATCATCGCTCATCCCATTTCCTGTTCACGATGTCTGCTCACTCTGCAGGAACAGGAAAAATGCACAAATCAAGCAGCAACTGAATGTGAAATGTGTACACATTTCCCAAACTTTGTACCCATTTCCTGATTTGTGAAACTTTCCTCCATAGACTAAAGTGGGGCTGATTCAGTCTCCATGGAAATTTGCACAAATCGAACTGGGGAAGTTGCTCAAATTGAACATGAGCACACATCTGCCATTTGCAAACATTTTCGCCAGCTGTGGTTTCTGTCTGGAACCCAGGATGGGTTCACAGCTCCACTGAAATCAGAGCTGCCAGCCGCCACTGGCAGCTGCCCCAAATCTCAGGCTGAGAATGTCAGGATCTAAAGTTTAAATGGCTCGGGACGTAAAACTGAGCACAAGACTACCCCATGTCAAATCTCTCTATGTTCAGGAGACTGTCACCTTCGAAAAAAGCAATTCCCTTCAATCAAATCATCATTTCTGTGGAGTAAATGTGTAATGACCATAGATGACAATGAGAAGCAAGGAAATGGAAGTACCGAATTAAACTCCTGCATTCTTTGAGAATAATTCTTTATGACAACAAGTGCATGAAACCGTCATAGCAAGCAGAGCAAGCAGAATACACTAATGCCAGTAACAAACATCCATTTAATGTCTTGCATTCAGGGCTTTCCATGTGCACGCAAGCTGCAAAATACCGTTACACTGCAGCTGTTAAGGGCCACACCTTCAACAGATGCATTATTTGGACAATGACAGTATGGTATAGTTCCAGCCTCAACACTACCTCAAATGTGGATGGTGGTCACTGGCAGAGTGAGACCCTCAAGGCTCAGCTTTGCCTGTCTCCTGTAACAGAAACACTGAAACTGTGCAACTGAAGCTATAAGCACACCAACAGGCTCTGTTAACTAAGATCTCACCAAACTTGTATATCCTCCAAACCTACGCCAAATATTCTCCCACAACTCTACTTCTATGGATCAGATGCCCTAGTTTGTTTTGAACATGATATGCTCCTTCGTATTCAGATCAGGTCTCAATACAATGATGTAGCACTTGGGAAGAAAGATGCAGCCCAACAGCCCAGCACTGGAGGACAAGATCGAGAAGACCTGCACGGCCACCATGTATTTGCCCTTGGTGCTCAGGTAGGAGGGCACAAAGGACAGCCAAACACTGCAGAAGACCAGCATGCTGAAGGTGATCAGTTTGGCTTCATTGAAGGCCCCAGGCAGCTTCCTGGCTAGGAAAGCCAACGTGAAGCAGATGGCAGCCAAGAAGCCCATGTAGCCAAGGGCAGTATAAAAGAAGACAACTGATCCTTCGTTGCATTGCAAGATGTTCTGTCCAGGCTGGGAGTGCATGTCAGAGTCAGGGAATGGGGCAGAGCTCCCCAGCCAGATGGTGCAGATGACAACTTGGACACCAGAACAAGAACTGACAACGGAGTTTGCAAGACTCTTCCCAGGCCATCTCTTCACTCTGTTCCCTGGTTTTGTGGCCAGGAAAGCCAACACCACTGTGATGGTTTTGGCCAACATTGAAGAAACAGCAACTGAGAAGATGATGCTGAATGCCGTTTGTCGGAGAAGGCAAGTCACTTTCCTGGGCCGTCCCATGAACAGGAAGGAGGACAAGAAGGAAAGCATGATGAAGATTAGGAGAATGTAGGACAGGTCTCGGTTGTTGGCCTTGATTATTGGAGTTTCTTGGTATTTCACGAAGATTCCTAATACGAAGCCCGTGGATAAGGACAAGAATAGAGCAAAGGAAATCAGGACAATCCCCAAAGGTTCTTCATAGGTGAGGAAGGATATCTCCTTGGGGACACATTGATCTCTGTCCATGTTTGGATGCTGATCTTCCGGACACTTTTTGCAATGGTTGGCATCTGAGAAGATGGAGAGTGAGTTCAGCAGGATTTTCATCCAGTGTACCTCCAGAAAAAATGTGCAGTTGGGCAAGGAGAGAGAGAAACATTCCCTCACAGAGGACCTGTTTTGTGACCAGACCACTATGGCCTCATCACCAAGCGAGGACCTGAGTGATGAGGCCATCGTGGGGGTTTTGGGGGGGGCATGATTTATACCAGGAACAGTGTGCACTAAGCATCCTCCCTGCTTTGTACCCCAGAGATTCACTCTCATCATGTTTTCTTTCAACTCACTTCATGGGATTAATGGTAGAGATTAAAAACAAACTGAAGCCAAGTAGGGGTCAGAGTTCAAAACGTCTTTTGCATCTGTTCCAAAGATATATGAATATTTAATGTGTTAATTAAAATGATTTTGAGACTGCACATCGGAACAATGATCATACCAATGTACAGACCAGAAGAATAGAACTTTGTGGAAGAAGAGCAACTAATAACAAATGAAATTAGCATTCAGTTGAATGGAACAAGTCTTCATTAAAATCACGCTATGTACTAGAAGGGCATCATGAGGTATTTCAGGCTGAGCAGTAGTGAATGGCCCATGACCATAAGGGATTCCCATGATGTTTTACACTAGGAGCAACAGTCATTCATGAAGCCTTCTTCTCTTACCTACGTGTGGAATGTTTTGCTCAAGGGGTTTAAGAGAAAAGAAGAGAGAAGTAAAATAGGGCTGTGAGGACTATTCGGCATATTCAAGGAGTTGCCCTAGGGAACTCCCATTCTTCTGATCTTGCCTACCTTCCTGAATGGAGATGGTTCCTTCTGCACATGGAGCGCAAGCATAGCAGCATGATGGCTCTCCTTCTTGGACCTCCTTGTAGTATCCACGGTGACAGCTCTCAGTGCATCTGGAATGCGGCACAGTCTAGCAACAAAGAGAAGAAGCATCCAGGAAAACAGTGTTATGAATATTTGTGCCAAAGGCAATGAGTCCTACAATTTAGACAGGACCCAACAGGGTTTGTAGCGCTTGTGACTCTAAGTGAAGTAGAAGTGTTCCCAGGTCCTTGTTTCATGGAATCACTATTTATGCGTCAGAACATGGCATGGAGGTTTTTGGTCTGTTTGTTTCAAAATGTTTATGCCATCTATACTATACATGTACTCAAGCCAATATAAAAACGGGAGGGGAAAAGGTACGACAATGAAATAAACTAAGAGGCAATCCCACAATAACAGAAATTACAAGCAACAGCAGTAAATGGAGAAGCTTCAAAACTTGTACATGCAATGATGGTGAACAATGGGGGAGGGAGGTGAGCTTTTTGTGGGAGGATAGGCACCACCATTGGAAAGGCCCTCTCCTCTTCCGAGTTTTGATCTTCAGTGGCAGGGCAGAAGGCAAAGGAAGGATCAGAGGCCTCATTGCACAGCTGGAGACGAAAAGGCACTTTAAGGAGCGGGGTACCTGATGGATTTATATCCCCCAAATAGGGATGTACGAAAGTCACTTACCTTTCCACAGATTATGTTCATGGTGGGGGGGAGGCCCTCCGTCCCTCTACCCAGAATCCTTGATGGGGGGGAGGCGATCTGGTCCTCCCCCCCGGAATCCTCGATGGCCGGCTGTGTTCCCGGCGGATCTGCGGATCAGCCCGCCAGGCCTAGGCCAGAGCCATCTGCAGCCAGATTTCTGGCTGTGGGGGGCTCTTGGTAAAATAATAATAATAATAATAATAATAATAATAATAATAATGTGTACGCAAATGGCAGCGACTACGGTCTATATAAATAAAAAACAAAATGACAAGACTGCAAATGGTGGCGGCCGCAGTTAATAATTAGATATGTAAGTATTTATGTAGGCTAAAATGGCGAAAAAGTGGGAACTCTAATGTTGGCCACCGTAGCCGCAGCCATTTGCATATACTCTTTTGTTTTGGGGTTTTTTCTGACCGGGCGTGATAGTCTACATAAATACTTACGTAGTCTATCACGGCAGCCTGGCTGGACATTCCTATCTTCAGATGTGGGAGTTATTTTGCTCTTTCAGATTGTGGGGATGCGAAATTGTCCTGGAAGGGTCTTATCAGCAAGTGGGGTTATCACTCATGCTACAATGGCATGAGATGAGTGTGAAAGGGGGGGCATTATTTTACTCCAACCCTGTGCTTTTTAGGAAGATTCAGGTCTGTTAATGTAGAATACTGCAGTGATCAATCCTGAACCAGAATGCTTTCATAATATCCCTCTATGGCTCCCCAGAACAGATGAGAAGGATGGGCATCTCCTCACAAAATCTCACCTTGAGTCTGGCTCCAATGTGTATTGCCCCAATAGGGCACTGTGTTATAGTCTGCCCCTTGTCTCTGCAACAGATGTATGAAAGACTTACCTGATTCCACACTGGGGGATCTGCGGTGTGGGGGAGGCGCTCCGTCCTTCCCCCTGGAATCCTCCAGAGTTCTGGCTACGGCTGGGCTGCTGCGGCCACTAATGGTGGCCATCGTAGTGGCCGCTATTTGCATCCTTCCAGGCTGCCGTGAAAGGCTATGTAAGTATTTACGTAGCCTATCACAGCAAAAAGCAGGGACCAAAACGGCATAGTGGTTGCCATTTGGTCCCTGCTCTTTGCTGTGATAGGCTATATAAGTATGTAAATACTTACATAGCCTATCATGGCAGCCTGGAAGGAAGCAAATGGCGGCAGCTAAGACGGCCGCCATTCGCAGCCACAGCGGAATCCCATTTGAGGATTCCGCAGGATGGCAGGGGGTGGGAGGCCCTTCTGCCATGGGTTTCACCACCTCTTTAAGTCAATCCAATTCTACCCATAGTGGGGTCATAATTCAGCAGTAGAGCATCTGATTTACAGGCACAAGGTCCCAGGTTCAATCCCTGGCATCTCCTGGTAGGGCTGCAATAACTCCTGCCTGAAACCCTGGAGCGTTACCAATCAGTGTCAGCAATACTGAGTTAGACGAGCCCATATTTTTGGAGGCAGCTGCCTAAGTTGACGCTAGAATTCAAGTTCACCCTAAGTCGTGGCCACCACCATTTGTGCCGCCACCATTTATAGC
The DNA here is from genome assembly GCA_026122225.1 of Heloderma charlesbogerti. NCBI lineage: Eukaryota > Metazoa > Chordata > Lepidosauria > Squamata > Helodermatidae > Heloderma > Heloderma charlesbogerti. Next base: position 16,678 of record JANEZZ010003033.1, on the reverse strand, counting down.
CAGGGTTGGCTATATTGAGCCGTGATAGGCTACGCAAACATTTTCGTAGCCTATCACGGCAGGGGAAAAAACCCCAGCGTACGCAAATGGCAGTGGCTTATGCCATTTACATACGCTGGGATTTTTTTCCCCGTGCCGTGATAGGCTACGCAAATATTTTTGTAGCCTATCACGGCAAGGGGGGAAAAACCCAGTGTATGCAAATATCGGTAGCTACTACCATTTGCATACGCTGGGTTCCCCCCCGCCCGCCATGATAGGCTACGTAAATACTTGCACAGCCTATCACGGCCTCTGCAGGGACACAGATGGCATCCCTGCCTTAGTTGTGATAGGCTATGTAAGTATTTACATAGCCTATCAGGGCTTGAAGAGGAGAAAGCGAATGGTGGCCGCAGGGCAGCTGCCATTCGCAAAGCAGTGTGGACGGGAGCAGGTAAGTGCTCCATTTTGCATGCCTTTCATGGGGTGGGGGGTGTGGGGGCTTTGTTCCACCACGATGGATTTCGGGGGGCCGAATGCACTGGCATTTGGCCTCAGTGAGATCCGTCTCAGAATTTTCTGACATCCCTAATGTAATGTAATGTAATCAGACCACTCCTAAAAAAGCCAAACCTGGAGTATGTTAACAATTATAGGCCAGTGACCAACCTCCCATTCCTGGGCAAGGTGCTTGAGCGGGTGGTTGCAGGACAGCTCCAGGCACTGTTGAATGAAACGGATTATCTAGATCCATTTCAGTCGGGCTTCAGGCCTGGTTTTGGAATGGAAACTGCCTTGGTCGCCCTGTGGGATGACCTCTGCCGGGAGAGGGACAGGTGAAGTGGGATACCATCTCAGCTGCTTTTGATGCCATTGACTATGATATCCTTCTGCATAGAGTGTCTGGGCTGGGAGTTGGAGGCACTGAACTGCAATTGTGCCATGGGGTTCCACAGGGCTCCATTTCATCCCCCATGCTGTTTAACATCTGCATAAAACCCCTGGGGGAGGTTATCCGGAGGTGTGGGCTGAGGCGCCATCAATATGCGCATGACATCCAGCTCTGCCTCTCTTTCTCATCAAACCAAGCTGAGGCAGTGGCTGTTCTGAATCGGGGCCTGGGCACAGTGATGGACTGGATGAGGGCCAATAAATGAAACTCAATCCAGACAAGACGGACGTACTGTTAGTGGGTGGTTCGTCTGCCCAGCTTGGTGATATTCAACCTGTTCTGGAGGGGGTTGCACTTCCCCCAAAGGATCACGTTCATTGTTTGGGGGTGCTCTTGGATCCAAAACCGTCACTTGAGTCACAGCTGAACTCAGTGGCATGGAGCATTTTTTATCAGCTTTGGCTGGTATCCCAACTTCGCCCTTATCTGGACAGAGATAGCCTAGCTACAGTTATCCATGCTCTGATAACCTCTCGCCTGGATTACTGCAATGCGTTATACATGGGGCTGCCTTTGAAAGTGGTCCAGAATCTTCAGCTGGTGCAAAATAGGGCAGCAAGATTGTTAACAGGGACTGGCCAGAGAGCTCATATTACGCCAGTACTTTTCTAGGGATGTACGAAATTGCCCTTACCTGTATCCGCTGGGTTCTGCTGGGGGGGGAGGTTCTCCGTCCCTCCCCCTGGCATCGTAGCCACCGCCGGTTGCGTCTCTGTAGTCAGCCGTGATAGGCTACATAAATCTTTACATAGCCTATCTCGTCTGACTGAAAACACACACACACACCACGCGCGTACGCAAATCGCAGTGGCTACGGCCGCCACCATTTGTGTTCCTTATTTTGGCCCGTCTTAGTCTAAGTAAATATTTAAGTAGACTAAGACGGTGAAAATAAGGGGAACGCAAATAGCGTAGCGGACGCTATTTGCGTTTCCCCTAATTTTCGCCCTCTTAGTCTACGTAAATACTTACGTAAACTAAGACGGGCCAAAATAAGGAACGCAAATGGCGGCAGCCATAGCCGCCGCCATTTGCGTACGCGCGTTTGTTTGTTTTTTAAAGTCAGGCGTGATAGGCTACGTAAAGATTTGCATAGCCTATGACGTTGTTGTTGTTGTTGTTGTTGTTTTTAACCTAGCCATGATAGGCTACGTAAAGCTTTACGTAGCCTATCACGTCTGGGTTTTTTGTGTTGTTTTTAACACTGGAAATGGTGGCGGCCGCCGACGGTCGGAAGACTGGCCACCACAGCCGCCGCCGCCGCTGGAATCATCGCCGCCTGGGAGATCCGCCACAGGTAAGGCTTGTCCTGGGGGGGATCTGCGGGGGGGGTGGCAGGCCGTTCCGACGCGGAGTTTGGGGGGCCGAATGCACTGGCATTCGGCCTCACTGAGATCAGTGGCAGAATTCTCTGCCATCCCTATACTTTTCCAGCTGCACTGGCTGCCAGTCCATTTCCGGCCCCGATTCAAAGTGCTGGTAGTAACATTTAAAGGCCTTAACAGCTTGGGGCCAGGTTATCTGAAGGATCGCCTCCTCCCATGTGTTCCTGCCCAGACCCTGAGATCATCCTCAGAGGCCATTCTCCGTGCGCCCCTGCCAAGGAAGTGAGGCCAGTGGCTGGCGCGAAGAGAGCCCTTTCTGCGGTGGCTCCCCAGCTGTGGAATGAGCTCCCTTGGGAGGTTTGCCCGGCACCTACATTGTACTCCCCCTGGCACCAGGTGAAGACCTTTTTATTCTCCAAGTATTTTAGCCTTTTCGCTTCCTAGTCTTTTAGCTTCAGTGTTTTAAATCTGTATTTTAAAATCTCTGCATTGCTAAAAATTTTCATTCTGGTTGTAGTGTTCTGTTGTGGTTTCAAGCTTTCATATTTTACATTGTTTCATGTTGTGATTTGTAGTTTTAACTTTGGGAACCATCCAGAGAGCTTAATGGAATAAATAAACAAATCAAAGGCTTCTAGCACTGGCATACATAGTGAGCTGGTTTGTGAGCATTAAATCTGAACTCCTCAGAGCTGAGGGTGAGTTGTCCTGAGTATCACAGGAACGCTCCCAACCCCGTCCCCAGGTCAATTAGATTCCCAGGCTAAATGTTTCAAACTCCTGTTGGGTAAGGGGGAAGCCCCTCTACTCTTGTGAGTGTGTCAGCCATTTGGTGTGAGAGAGGAGGGGAGAGGCATTGCTCATAGGTAGAAGGAGGCATCTAACAGAGACGCTTGTAAGATCCCGCTTGCTGGCTCCTTTGGTCGTGCTCTAAGGAGAAATAGGCAAGCAACTAGCCTAGAGAAAATTGTGCTCCTGGGACCCTGACAGACATTCACGGTGCCCACTGCTTTGTCACCTGAAGGGAGGTGTGGATCTTCTTTGTACATATTTATTCTACATCCATTTTCGATCCAGAAACTGCCATCTTTGGCACAATTGGCTTGTTTCAGCTTCAACCAAAATACTTGATGATTGGAACTGACCAGATCAGGACTCCAGATAAATAAAGCATAGAAACACCCATCCATGGACCTTAAGATCATCCTCAGCAGCCCCTTTCCGTTAGCCCCTGCCAAAGGAATTGACCCGGGTAACTACTAGGAGGAGGGCTTTTTCTGCTGTGGCATCCCAGCTGTGGAATGAGCTCCCTAGTGAGGTTCGCCTGGCACCTACATTGTATTCCTTCCAGTGCCAGGTGAAGACCTTTTTATTTTCCCAGGCATTTTAGCATTTTAGCTTTCTAGACTTTTAGCTTTGCTGCTTTAAACCTGTATTTTAAATTCTTGCACTGCGGCTAGGTTTTATTTTGGTTGTATTGCTATATTGTGGTTTGGATGTTCTATATATTTAAAATTGTTTTATTGCGGGACATTTGGTTTTAATTTTTGTGAAAAACCCTGTGAGCTTCGGCTATTGGGCGGTATAGAAATAAAATAAATAAATAAATAAATAAATAAATGTTTAGAATCTGGGGGTGGGAGTCTGACACACAAGACAGGGTGGATATTCTTAGAGCTTAAGAGATGTCACAAGCCAATAGGACACAAATCCTTTCCCCTACCTCATTAAAATGGCTGGGCCAGGCAATGGCTTCCTGCTTAATGGTGAGTTTCATGTCTGGAGATGCCTGTCTCTCCACACTCCCAATAGTCACTCTAGCATGAGACTCATTGGGAAACATCACCCAATTCACGATATCAAAGTCAGCTGCCAGTTCCCCAGTCTTATCCAGATACAGTCCGCCCATGGAAGCATTAGAAAACTGGATGTCTCGTAAGGAAGTGTGAAGCTAGAATGACAGAGAAAACAGCTCCGATTTAGAAATCATGAAAATGTAGTTCATATCTTAAGCCTCATCACTTTGAGCTGTGATCTTCCATGGTCAGGGCACATCCCATCCGAGCTCACAATGCCATTTTTTGGCTGTTCACAGTCACAACTAGCGTTGTCAGAATAATCCGCAATCAATTCAAAAGGGATCATATTTACAAGTTGCACAGATCAGGGAAAGTTGCAGGACTTTTGTTGTTGTTTTACGGGGGGGGGGAGGTGCAAGTGCACATTAGTACAAAGCGTGCATTGACACATGACCAAAATCCTCGTACACAAAAGTTCATCCCATCAATGAACAGAGGGCAGAAATAAAGATGCCTGGTCATCTGCAGAGATTTTAAAACAAATCCTGCCCAGTCCTACTCATACTGAAGATACCAGGCATGTTCAGACATCATGCTAAGCCATAATGGTTAAGGAATCTCTGCTCCCCTTGGTGGCTTAGCATTTGGGAGGAAGATTTAAAGATTTACGTAGGCTAAAACGGTGAATGAAAAAGGGATGCAAATAGCACCCTCTATGCTATTTGTAGGGATGGACGAAAGTCCCTTACCTGGTCCCGGAGCTTGCTTCGCCGTGGGGGGGAGGCGCTCCGTTCCTCCCCCCAAAATTCTGGCCGGGGGGTGAGGCGCCCCATCCCTCCCACCGAAACTCTGGCCGGGGGGGAGGCGCCCCGTCCCTCCAGCCAAAATTCTGGCTGGGGGGGAGGTTCCCCATCCCTCCGGCTGTTACTCCTCTGCTCCTGCCGGGTCCCTGAAGTCAGCCGTGACAGGCTACGTAAATGTTTACGTAGCCTATCATGGCTGACTGGGAAAAAAAACAAAAGTGCTTACGCAAATGGTGGCATCTATGGGCGCTGCCATTTGCCTTCCTTATTTGGGCACGTGTAGTCTATGTAGACATTTACGCAGACTACGGCGAAAATAAGGGCAACGCAAATAGTGGTGTTTTTTTTTCCCCAAAGTCAGCCGTGATAGGCTACGTAAATATTGACGTAGCCTATCATGTTTGTTGTTGTTGTTGTTTTTTTACACTTGGAAATGGCTGTGGTGGCAGCCGGTTGGAAGACCGGCCGGCGCCGCCGCCACCGCCAAACCGCCACCAGGACCCACGGCTTCCAGGGACATTCGACCAAGGTAAGTCCCATCCCGGGGGAGGGCGCGGGGGGACGGACGATTTCTCCACCAATTTCGGGGGGCCGAATGTGTTGGCATTCAGCCTCCTGGAGATTCGTGGAGAAATTCTCCGACATCCCTAGCCATTTGTGTTCCCCTTTATTTTCACCGTCATAGTCTACGTAAATATTTACATAGATTAAGAAGCCCAAAAGAAGGAACGCAAATGGCGTCAGCCGGAGCCGCCGCCATTTGCGTACGCAGTTGTTTGTTTTTTCGTTTTTTACCCAGAGCCCTCCTCAGGCAGAAATCCGGCTGCGGACGGCTCTGGCCTGGGCGGGCCAGGCCTGGCCAGCTGCTCCGCGGAGCTGCCACGGAGCACAGCCGGCTGTTCGAGGATTCCAGGGGGAGGAAAGGAACGCTTCCCCCCCAAAAAATCAACATAATCCATGAAAGGTAAGTCACTCTCGTACATCCCTACAGGTGGCTGTCCAGCCTTGTCTTGAATGCCTCCAGTGTGGGAGAGCCCACCATCTCCCTAGGCCATGGGTTCGATTGCATATTGCTCTAACCATCAGGAAGTTTTTCCTGATGTTCAGCTGGAATCTGGCTTCCTGTAACATGAGCCATTGATTCTGTGTCCTGCACTCTGGGATGATCGAGAAGAGATCCTGCCTTCCTCTCTGTGACAACCTTTCCAGAAGTACTTGAAGAGCGCTGTTGTATCTCCCCTCAGTCTTCTCTTCCCAAGGCTAAAGATGCCCACTTCTTTCAGTCTCTCCTATTAGGGCTTTGCTTCCAGTCCCCTGATGATCTTTCTTGCCCTCCTCTGAACCCACTCCAGTTTGTCTGCATCCTTCTTAATGTGTGGTGCCCAGAACTAGATACAGTACTCCAGATGAGGCCTAACCAGTCCTGAGTAGAGGGGAACTTGTAATTCGTGTGATTTGGAAGTCTCATATTCAGCTTGTGATAGACAACAATTCCAAGGTCCGTCTTGCTTGTATTCCCCACCTTGTAACTGTGCATTTAGGTTCTTTTTCCAAGGTGAGCACACATAGACTCAGAAGGGAAAGAACAGCCCCCTGGGCTTACTCCAGCCCACTCACTGCTTTTCCTTCATTGCCTCTTCCCCTGCACCTCCCCTGGCCAACTCCTGTCTGCTCTCCCTGTTTGCTTGCTGTGATCGCGCCCTCTCTGTGAGCTTGCTTGCTTCCATAGTCCTGAGACCAGCTGGAGCAGTTTCCTCTGCACTGCTCAGGTAGGAAACAGGAAACAGACATGTCAAAGGAGATGTGAGATCAAGTAGAATCAACAGTGTGGATTTCCCCTTGTTTCTTCTAATGGTCGTCCTTCCTGAGACCAAGACTGATTCAGTCACATAACCAGACAGGGAATCCAAATGGAAAGGAGCTAGACAATCAGGAACTCCAGTTGATCTGCCACCACCCTCCCCCTTGAGACCACTAGCCAAATGGGGGTATTAGGGCTGGCAGCAGTTATCCAAAACCAGGGCTGTGAACAGAGTCCCCATTATGGTTTGGATGTGACTTTGGGCCTTCTCAAGCAGCCCTGGTTTGCTTCAGGATGATTCTGACCCCCTCCGCTTCTCTTCAGACCCCAATCCAAACCTAGATTTGGATATCTGAATCATTCTGATATGACATGTTCTCATTGACTGGGATTGAAAAATAGAAATGGCTGTCAGGTTTATAGGTTTTATGCTAAACACATGAAATTTGGGAACCTGGCATCCCTCATGGAAGGGATTCCACCTGCTAAATTTCAGACAGTCTGGCAAAGTAGTTGTTGTGATAGGCACTGCTAAAATGTGCTTTTCTCAGAAATACAAACCAAACTCAGGAGGGATAATAATCCGAGAAGTTAGCTGTTGAAGTGGAGGAGGTCACTGTCCCTAATTCTGCTGTAGGTTTCTTTGAAGTGTCTCCTCCATCAGTGACCTCTGAGCACTGCAACTTTCCTCCGCACTATCTGAACTGGGGGAGCAGCGGAGGGCCAACCAGTGCTGCTAATCCCAGCCCACCTCGTCCACCTCTGCTCTGCCCCTGCCAACAAGATGCTGAAGCTGCCCCATATTGGGCTTGCTTGCTTTGCAACACAGGGTGGTTCTGAGTTATTCAAATAATAGATGTTAATGTTTGTGTAGTGCTTTGCCTACTGTTTTTTGAAATGTGGACTGTGTCGTACTTTGACACACACTGCTTGCTTGAGCACAACACAAACACAAAAACGAACACACAAGTTGAGAGACGGGGGGGATGAAAAGAAAAGCAAATGCTGGACTACCTACAAGCAAGGCAGGAGGACAACAGAAGACAACGGGGGTTTTATCTGTTGTTGTTCTCGCTGTTGTTTAAGGGAAATGTGTTCAAAAATGGGAAAGGAAGGAATACGAGAAAGGGGGATGGGTGGGGTGGGTGGAGAAGAGCCACGAAAAAGGACAGGAGAGTAGTGTGTGTATGTGTGTGTGTGTGTGTAAAATCCAGACAGAATCTGGATTTTAAGGGCAAACAAATTGTTGAGAATTGAGAAGGGTGTTGTGGAAGCAAAAGAAAGAGGCAAGGGAAGGAGAAGGAAAGCAGTTTTTATTGTATTTCTCCTTTTTAAAATAAACAATCAAGAAAAAAATAAAGTGTAAAACCTGTTAGAGAAGGGGAAGGGGAGAGACAAAGAACCAGGAACAGAAAGAGGGAAACTCAAACTACGTACTTTTCAAGTGTTTGGTTTTTAAAATAAGGATCTACAATTTAAAGAAAGCAACAAAAAAAAGAAAAGTTGGATTGGGAAGGAAGAAGAAAGTACAAGGACACACACACCATATAGATATACCCAAATCTCCCTAACAACACACTGTAAACCAAAACCACCACCTAATCTTGCTTGCTCTCTCCCTTTCCCTGTCCGCCCCCCCCTCTCACACACACACACATTGAAATGAAAGCAGGCTGATCTCTCCAATGAGTCCACTCCAATTCTGCCCCATCTCCTCCTCCACTGTCACTGATTGGAGACTGCTGGGTTACACTCTGCCCTAACTGAGTTCAAGGGGGCTAGGTGGGGGGAGTCTGCTGACCTCCCAGATGAAGGTGGGGCTTGTGACTTCCCCATTTACCACAGCCTGCACCCACCTGGTCATACCCCATCCTCCACAACTAGCTTTTATTAGGAGGACATGTAATCGGGCACACTGCGGCAAACTCCCTGTGCACTTCACAAGACCGCCATCAGAGAAATGGATCCCAATGGGTCTTCTACAACAAAAACATTAAGTTGACAGCAAAGTCAAGGGATTGTATCCTGACGGAGCTTCACAAACCAACAACAGCTGGTTCTCGAAGGGTCTGGGGCTTCATTTGTAAGGGACTTCATTTGTAATAGGGCTTCATCTGTGCACTTTGTCACACCACAATAACTGAAATGGATCCCACTGGATCTTGTACAACAAAAGCAAGATGTTCACTGCCAAGTCAAGACATTGTATTCTTGCAGTGCTGCAGAAAAACACAACTGGTTCTCGATGGGTCTGGGGCTCCATTTCTAAGGGATTTTTGGAGGAGGGTAGCTACTTGGGGATGTAATGGTGGCAGAAAAACAAGATATATTGTTTATGGAGGTGTTGCCAAAGAAAAAGGGAATACCTGCCAGGGGTGCAGCCTTTGACGTTCCCGCCTTTCTCCTTCACCCACCATCAACATGCGTTTGGGTCGGGATGAATATGCAGCATGCAAGGCATGGGCCACAGCTTGGATGCTGCTATAAGTAACGTAGCTGTCCTGAGACAGGGCTCTTTCAATCTCCTCCTGGGGCAGCCTCACCTGTTTCTCTTTCTCCCTGCAACCTGTCCAAATTTTCATGGACAAAACATGCATTGAACTGAAACACTCAAAAGTTTCATCCCACAACCGTTCCAGAGAAGAGGAGACTGGCTCATAGTAGTCATATTTTGTCATTATTTTAGTCTTCATTCTGAAGGACAAAGATCCGTGGAGGAAATGGAAGATAGAAGGTGCAACAGACAAGTTCTAGTCCATGTCCTGAAAAGCTTGCGTGATCCAGACTTTTGCCCCAGTTGGTTGCTTTTCGAGTGTTTTTTGCATAAACATCAACGGAAAAATGCCATAGTGGGAGTCCGCATAGTAAACAATGACCTTCACTTCTTTCCCCAGGAAAGAAACATCGATCTGGAATGTTTGATATAAGAGATTTCGTGGTAGTCTTTTGGAGAATGCGGCACAAATTCCACTGCTGATCATCAGGGGTGTGAAGAGACCCAGGAACCTCTCCCCATTCTCAGTGTCTGGAGCAAAGAGACCGACCCACGTCCATCGGAAAAACAGGAGTAGCTGGACGATCCCTGGGTACTGGGCTTCCTCCTTCGGGGTCATCCGGTAGACAAAAGGGAACCGATTTTTGTCATTAGAAACAGGAGTAGCAATGCCGTAACTCATCTAGGGAGCAAAGTAAAGTAAGAGATGGTAGTTTAGTATCAGTTTGTTTTCTGGATAAAATGAAATATTTTTGGCTAAAATGGAAGGACGATTATGTGCCCCCCATTGGGTTCGTTAAAGTGGAAAAAAGGCAGGGTATAAATGCGATAAATGCAATAAGTAAGTAAGTAAGTAAGTAAGTAAGTAAGTAAGTAAGTAAGTAAGTAAATAAATAAATAGTATCTAAATCAATGCCTGTCAGTATGAGGCAGACTATGTGGACGGGGAGTGCAAAAATATCTCAAGCTCCATTTGTGGTGCAGCCCAAGAGGAACACTGGGGTCCTGTACACGCATTCAAAACACTGTACACTGACACACTTCAGGAACCAATCAATGAACGTTAGACCTGCTCGCTGCCTCGTGTGAGCCAACTGAAAAGGGTAGATTTAGCCCTGATGCCAACGATGTTCTAGATTCTGTTTGGGGAGCACACAGGAGCCTTATTCAAGAATTAAAGCAATCAAGGCACCTGAGAACCAAAGAAACCCACTTTGGGTTTTGACCTGGTTCCAGGACTGCATCAGCCTTGGTTGCTCTGCTGGATGATCTATATCAAGAGAGGGACAGGGGGAATGCCACTCTGCTAATTCTGCTCCATCTCTTATCGGTTTGGGTACCATGGACCATGGTTTCCTGCTGGATCGAGGCTGTGGGAAGGGCAGCGGAAGACGTGGCTTACAATGGTTTCACTCAGAGTATAGGGCTGATTTGAGGGAGTAATGTTGGGTGTCCATTTCTTGACCCCTTGGCAGTTGAGTTACAGGGTTCCACAGGGCACCATCTTGTCCCCAATACTGCTCAACATCTGTATGAATTCACTGGGAGTAGTCATGAGGGGTTTTGGAAGAGGACGGAAGCCCTGTGGGTCACTGGTTCCCAAGTCCAGGAGATATGGCCATTGCCTCTTCTGGATGGGGCTGCACTCCCCTTCAAAGTTCAGGTTTGTAATCTGGGGGGAGTCCTACATCCATCGTCCCTGCAGGCCCATGTGGCCCATGCAGCTTGGAGTGTCTTTTGCCAACTTCAGCTGGTTCACCAGCTACAGCCTCTCCTGGTAGCTTGTTCACAATGGTACAGGTTCTAATTACCTGAAGACTGGATTATTGCCATGCACTCTATGTGGGGCTGCCCTCAAGGCTTCTCCGAAAGCTGGTGATTGTTCAGAATTCAGGAGCTTGGCTGTTGTCGGGAGCTGACTCTCTTCAGCATACTACCTTTGCTGTGGGAACTGCACTACCTGCCTATTTGATACCAGGTCAGATTTAAGGGATTATTTACTAGTGCACAAAGAGCTAAAGAACTTGCGACCAGGATACCTGTCACAGCATCAATACAATCCAGTTGTACTGTAATTATTTTTCTTTCTCCCACTCTCTCTCTCTTCTTTAAAAATATTTTTTTACATGGCGTTTTATTCTTTTACCTTATCTTGTATCTTTTATTGTTCACCACTCTGGAATCTATATAGATGTGAAGTGAAATATGGATGTAAATGAATAAATTACAGAAATGAATATAGAAATAAATAAAGAAATAATAAATGCCCTACAGGGCTGTGACTCTAACAGAGAGGTGGGTGACATCTTACCTTCTGGGGCAGAATCATGGCAGTAGTCATTTGGGGGCTGCAAAAACTGCTGGGGAGGGTTCTCGTTCCTGTCAGCCACTACTGTTTTCTGCAACGTCTGCATTGGAGAGCCTTTCAAGACATGATTAAAGTTGCAATCCTATACAGATAGATGGGCACTCAGACCTCCGCAGAAGTCAGAGGCAACCTCTGCTCCAATGCAGGGGAGAACCAGTGCAAACAAGGGGATTCCCTCTGTGCTGCACTTTGCCGATGGACGTTTCCATGTGTCTATGTGAGGCTACGGGAAGGAGCAGGAACCGGGCTGGGGATCACATGGAAAGCTGTCTAGTACAGCTTCCATGGTCTCCTGCCATCCCTGCACCCAGGGATGCCTGGTCTCCCATCCCAGAGCTCCACCGCTGCCATGACTCACCTCCACACACTCCAGAGAACCATTATCCCCATGAGGCACAGGGACTGAAGAGCGAGAGCTGAGCCCAACCAAGGCTCAGCTCCCCTTTCTCTGCACCTGGCCTTCTGTCCGCTCCCCATTCACACCTGTGGGGTTTTGTAGATGCTCGACATGGAGGAAATGTGGAGGGAGAGGTCCGATTCAACCCCTTCAAGGACGGCCAGTGGGTCATTCTTCCTCCCGCAGCTGTAGTGTGGCATGTTGCTTTCACCCCCAGCAAGGAGCTGCAGCATGGCGTAGGAGGTGGCTCTTCCGTCAAAGAAGGACTTGTAGATGTTGTAGCCCAGGGTAATGTTGGGTAAGAGCCTAGGGTTCCGGTTGATCTCCTGAATGGCAAACATGAAGGACAGGATGTGCCAGTACCTTGTATCGTGGAAACTGCAAAACAGTAAATAAGAACAAAATTCAAGGCCTCATGCTGTCGTTCTCCATTGAACGAAAACCAATCTCAGTTTCCTTCTTTTATACCCCCAAATTCTTTGTCATGCAATTTAAATCTCATAAGAGCCGATCATCACATAATGCTTTGGATGTTCATAGGAAGCGGCAAATGTACCTGTGCTGCAAGGCGCTGGCAGATTTCAGGGATCAAAGATCTAGCTTTCTGTCTGTCTATATTTAGACAGATAATCTCTCTCTCTCTCTCTCTCTCTCTCTCTCTCACACACACACACACACACACACACACACACATACACACACACAAACACGTGCCTTTTGTTAAGGATTATCAGTAAAAACAATTTTTTGAAATTTACTGGTGCCAGAAGAAGTGTTGCGTTTACATACCATCAAATTTCCAGATCTATTGGTGAACTATGGGGAGAGAAACAGCAGTATAAGAGAAAAAGCAGACAATCCCCTCTCTCTGTCCAAATCACTTGGGCAATATGTACCAGCGAGCAGCGACCTTGTTTGGATCAGAGTTGGGGGGGCATTTTTTTAAGGCTAAAACATTGATGATTTCCTATTCCTCAGGTTTTGGGGATGGTGGAATACTTTTTTTTTAAAAAAAAAACACCCATTTTAACGTGTATGGAAGTCACCTGCAGCCCTTGTAGGCTTTGTTTTCATTTTGTTTTCCGCATCATGCCATGTTTTCTGTTTTCTGAGAGGGAAATCAAAACGGCCAGAGCCATTTTTTTAAAAAAAGTTCCCGAATTTGCCAAGGATATCTCTAAAAACAAAAATGTCTGGAGGGACATGTAGTGAGTATATACTGACCAATCAAATGTTGGTAAAGCAGGCTGGCGTATTTAAATGGAAGTAAATGCTTTGAAGAAATGCTAATTTCAGATCTTCTGTGTGCAAGCATGTGCCTGAGCATGTGCATGCACGGGCCTGCAGGTCTGCTTCTTCCTGCCTTTATAGTTCTCAGTGTTTCAAGTAGGGATGGCCGAAAGTCCCTTACCTGATCCCACAGCTTGCTTCACGTTGGGGGGGGGGGAGGCGCCCCATCCCTCCGGCCGAAATTCTGGCTGGGGGGAGGTGCCCCATCCCTCCGGCCGCGAACCTCGTCTCCTGCCGGGACGCAAATGGCAGTGGCCAGAGCCACCACCGTTTGCGTCCCTGCTGTCAGCCGTGATAGGCTACATAAATCTTTACGTAGCCTATCACGGCTGACTTTGGGGGGAAAAAAAAAAGCCCGTACGCAATAGCATTGCCCTCATTTTCGCCGTAGTCTATGTAAAGATTTACGTAGACTACAACGACCAAATAAGGAACGCGAATGGCAGCTCCCTATGGGGACCGCCATTTGCGTACGCACTTTTGTTTTGTTTTATTTTAAAGTCACCCGTGATAGGCTACGTGACAATTAACGTAGCCTATCATGGCTGACTTTGCAGATCTAGCCGTGATAGGCTACGTTAATCGTCACGTAGCCTATCACGGGGGCATTTTTTTTTTTTAAAAAAACAACTTTTGAGTTCACGGCCGGGCGAGGCGAGGCGCCTCCTTCCCGGCCTGAATTTCGGCTGGGCGAGGCGGGAAACCTCCCCCCCCAGCGTGAACTTCGAGGACAGGTAAGTGACTTTTGTCCACCCCTATTAGGAAGGAAGAAGGTGTAGAATACACTATGCCTCAGAAAACAATAAGGCATTTCAAGGTTTTTACTCCATTTTAAGCCCGCATTCAATTAAAAAAGAATTTCCACACCAGCCACTCAGCCTGTCTGGAATATTAACCAGTCCTTAATCGCATGAAGGATGTTAATAGTCTTAAGCCATGTTAGATTCAGGGGGAGGAGGGGGGAGAAAAAGAGATCTACATCTTAATAACACAAGAGGCGTAGCTCGGTGCTGATGATCTGCAGCCGTATATTTGATATACATCGATATAGATGGACAAAATTTGGAGACACATTATACAGATTCTGAATTCTCCTATCTCTAATAACCTAAATGAACAGATCACCAAAAAGGTAACCACGGGCTCTGGTTCATTACCATCCCAGAAGCCTTTTCTCCATTATAGGGAATCTATGCACAAAACACAAAATGAACTCAACTGGTGTTTGGTTTGAATCTCTTCTAACGCAGGAGCAACCACAGGCTTCTGTAGTCTTGATTCTGAAACTTGATGATACTGAGTGATAGGATCTACACTCCTGCCCATCAGAACCTGTTCCCTCAGTGACCCCATGTGAATGTGATGCTGCCTAGATCTGGTACTTCACCCTCGTCTTTGAGGTCTCTTCAGAATAAACTGGGCCATCAAGCATCCATTCATGCAAGACTTAATCTTTGACCAGCAGCTGCATTTCAGGGGAGGTTTTGGGAAACTCCATTCCAAAGCAGATCATGTCTGTATAAGGCAGGAGTCCCTGCAACTCTGAGCCAAGGACTCTTTTATTGTAATTTTTATTCTGACTTGAGAGGCCATATGCTGTATGCTCTGCTGACTAATTCCCAGGGCATTCTGAGGAAAGATTGGTCACTCACTGTCTTGGGAAAAGTCAGCTATCTCAACAAAGAGGTGGCTAATTATTTTCTAATCATCATGCATATAAAGAGCTGATTGTATGAGCTAAACAGAAGAAATGGTATCCCTGTGTCCTGATATTACATCTTCTATTTTATCTTGAATTGGTCTAATGCCCATTACACACTCACGCACACACACACGTGTTTTCTTCAGAAGTAAATCCCTCAGAGTGCAGTAGGATTTACAGTCACGTGCTATGGTGGATTTCGGCTGAAATTGAAGAACGTAGGAAAACCACTAAACCATTCAGGTATGACCTAAATCATATCCCTTATGAATATACAGTGGAGGTGAGGAATAGATTGAAGGTATTAGACCTCATAGACAGAGTGCCTGAGGAACTATGGACGGAGGTCCGTAACATTGTTCAGGAGGCAGCAACGAAATCCATCCCAAAGAAAAAGAAATGCAAGAAAGCCAAGTGGCTGTCTGAGGAGGCTTTACAAGTAGCTGAGGAAAGAAGGGAAGCAAAAAGCAAGGGAGAAAGGGGAAGATATATGCTTGAGGATTTCACCCACCTGCCGGTACTCAGTAGTGCATGGGCAAACATTGAGTATCAGTTAGTGAGTGACTCCAGCAAGGTGCAGCCCAGTGCTGTTCTCTATTCGATCCAGGAGAGCCGAAGTGGCCTCCTCGGTGTCCAGAAAGCCCAGCCCAGAGGCCCGTTGTCCTTGTGAACGCCCTTCAGGATTGCTTGCCCAGAAAGGAGCCATCAGTGTCAGTGTTGCGGGTGAAATCCGGACCTGCGAGTGGGGGGGTAGTGAAAACTTTCTGCTGTGGCAGCTAAGAATTGATCATTCGGCAGTCAAAAGCCAGGCACCGCCATGCTCACAAACCTTAACGCCGTTGCCAATAGGGAAACTGTCAGTGTTGGTCGCAGGATGCAGGCTGGCTGAAAGGCACAGCCTGCCTCCCATGCCTGGGCTGGTTTCAGATATTGACGGATGCAAGGCAGGCAGAGCTTGGCTGTTGTCAAAAGGCCGAGGGGTTGCCTGCATCTGCAGGCTGAATGAAGTGGGGTGGAAGCATCCAGGCCGGGCCACAAAGTGCCTTCTCTAGGGGCTGGAGGGGTAGAATTGGTGCAGCGGCATGAGTTGTGCTGGGACTCATGGTTCACCTACTGGTTGCTGTCACCAGTAAGCATTTCATGCCTAGGGATGGTAGTAATGCGTGGAATATATAAATGTTGTTTTGTTAAATGCAACTGCTCAAGAATTCCTCTCTGAGCAATAAATAAACTTCAACTAGCTAACTTTTAACTGCAGGTATCTCTTAATCCCTTCATGATTTCTTTACCGGCTGTATGTTACTGGCATATCATAGTACCTTGGCCTGCACCTCTGTTTATACAGGTGTCCAGAGACTTTTGTGTGTGTTCATATTTGCTTTCACTCCAATTTGCAATAGATGGTTTAATTAAACTTGACTGTTTTGATATTAAATATAAACCTTTATATTTATAAATATAAATAAATATAAAAACCCCTTCATGGATCACTGCCTTGTTGTGGCGAAGGGGCTTGTGTAACTCAGTGAAGCCATAAGCTATGCCGTGCAGGGCCACCCAAGATGGACAGGTCATGGCAGAGAGTTCTGACAAAATGTGGTCCACTGGAGAAGGAAATGGCAACCCACTCCAGTATTCTTGCCAAGAAAACCCCATGGAAAGTATCACAAGGCTAAAAGATATGACGCCGGAAGATGAGCCCCTCAGGTCGGAAGGTGTCCAATATGCTACTGGGGAAGAGCAGAGGGTATTTCCAAGTAGCGCC